>CM028354.1:9780462-10019856 GCA_016618105.1 Dendrobium huoshanense
GGTTCGACCGTGTATTCGGTTTAGCGTTCGAGCGATCGACTGGCGGGATCATGGCCGTCCATTCGGAACGGCGGGATCGAATCTCCGCCGTCTGATCTTCTCCTGGTGAGATCAGACCGCGGGATCTGATCTCAGCCGTTGGATCGAACCCGCGGTTAATCCAACGGCTGTTACGCGCCGCTGACGTGGTTAAGTGAAAACCGCGTGAAGCGGCCAGCGGCCGACGCGTGTCCCCGCCGCCGCGCGGTTTCGAGCCCGCCAATCCTAGCGCGCCGCGTGTCTGACCGCCGCCATTTAATTAAAAATAATGGATTTTAATTAGTTTTAATTGCTGAAACTTAAATAAATCATAGTAAATTAAATATACAACCAAAAATTAAGTATAATATATCAAAATTTTCAGAATTTCATCTAGTTTATTTTAAAAATAAAATCAGCTTATTTTGACTATTATTTTACTGGTAATTTAGGAAATACAGAAATATATATTTCATTTTTAATTAATTATATAAAAATTATTTTTATTTGAAATTTGGCATGCATGTTGTTGAGTGCATGACTGGTCTCCAGAAAATTTTTCAGTATTATTTGAATAGTTTTTAAAGGTATTTTGAATTATTGGAGTATTTTCATTCTTTTTATATTTAATTAAATATTAAGTATTTAAAAAAATATAAGAGAATATTTTATTATTTCCAAACTTCTATGGAGATCAGTAGATGCTCCAACCCATTAACATGTATTTTGATAACATATTTAATTATTTTATAATATATATTTCTATTTATATATATATATAATTCATTTATATTTATGTATTTTAAATATATATTTTGAAATTCTATATATATATATGTAAATTCTTAAGTGTTCAAGAGTCATTTGAGATCTTAAATGTTGATTAAGCATGTTTGAATAGAAATGAAGGGGATGATTGGTGAATAATCATTCCTTGATTATTCACTAATTTTGTCTTAATTATGTTATTTAGTTAATTGCATGCTTAAGGTGCACACACCACCTAGCCTAGGTTCTCCTAGATCTAAGGACTTGTTTGCTTGCCACTTGTGTATGCATGCCATGTTTATTCAAAGGGTTAGAGGAACTTTGATTTGAACCTATTCAAAACTAGTGACATGATCAAGGACAATAATTAAGGACCCATGTATAGAAAACTTAGAAAAATTTCAATAATTAGGATTCACTTCCCCTTGAGTTGAAACTTTGAACATTTGAACTTAGTGACATCCTCAGCCCCTAAAGAAATTTTCACTGATTTTTGAGGTCATTAGGTCCCCTAATTAATTTTCTAAGTCTTAAACCCTTAGTTAAGCCTTTAAAACTTCTAAAAATTGTAATAAATCCAATTTAAATCCAAAAATTACATATAAACCCTCAAACTGACCAGAATTCAGTCCTTAATCTATGATAATTAAAAGCCCTTTGATTTGACAGCAATTTAAACCCTAATTTAATTTTAAGTGAGAACCAATATTTAATTAAGATAATTAATTAATAATAATATAAAAATCCAAAAATCTCCCAAACACTTGGGGATCCCTCCTTAGGTTGTTCCTGACCTTTGGAGGTGTTTTCAAGAGATTGGAAACTTGTTTGGAGCAAAACCATAAAAGAGACCCTCTAATTAAGAAATTCCTAAAATTCATTAAAATGCCCAAACTTCGATAATTCATAACTAATTCAAATAAAATCCAAATCACCCAAACTCACTTGCATTCAACTCCTAATAAGCTCTAGTATTTATTAAAAATATTAGATTCCAGAAATTTGCAATTTTTTTAAAAAGTCAACAAATCGGTCAACTCTAAGTCAAAACTAGTTCAAAACTTCAAACCTTCGTAATAAAATGTAGAAAAATCCGATTTCAACGTACTTACCTCCTAACTGATCGTAGTAAGGTCTAGTATTTTAATAAAATGCAAACATTCCAGAATTTGAACTTAATCAAAAAGTCGATTTTCAACCCCTTAATTAAATCATTAAAATATCCTAAAAATTCATAAAACTCATAATCATTCTAAAATTCAGAAAATATTGGTTTAATGCTTAAAGCACTTAACAAATCCTTTAAAACACAACAACCACCCTAAAGTTGAAGTTTATTGGCTGGACTACTCCGGGCTGCGGGGCTAAGTGTCCTAAGGAGGCTGGTTCCTCGAGCCTGGTGGCACAACGCCACGAATGGATTCTAAGGGGTGTTAAATCTTAAAATAGATTAATCTTTAATTATTTAACATTTTAAAAAAATCTCTAATTCAATTACATTAATTTGGTTTATCGGCTGGACTACTCCGGGCTGCGGGGCTAAGTGTCCTAAGGAGGCTGGTTCCTCGAGCCTGGTGGCACAACGCCACGAATCAATTAATGGTAAACTTAAATTAATCAAGCTTTTAAAATCAGTAACTAACTCATTTTAATATTAATCCACTCTTTTAATTCCAACCAATTTAAATAATTTAATCAAACCCGATTGCTACTGGGTAACCCAGGCCTACGAGGCTATTAGCTTAGCCCCAAGGAAGGTGAAATAAACTTCACGGCCTCGGTGTGAAACAAAGGTAGCAATCAATTAACTTCTAAAATATGTTTAATTAAAATTCTTAATTCATTAATACTTAAATTTTAATCTAAATCCCCTTTTAAGCCTTAACAAACCCAGACTTTTAGACAACTTCAATTAATAACCCACTTTAGGATCTACCCCAGCCACATGACCTTTCTCACACACTTTAGATGATGTGCTAGGACAACCAACTCTAGATCTAGGTTAGGCCGGTGTTTACTTTACTGCTGTGTGTCGGATTTTTCGTAATTTTCACTGCATGTTGTGGATGAAATTGCTTTGCTGTGTCTGCTTACTTTTTCTGTACTCTGTGGATGGATTGATGTGTTTGGCGACTAGATTACCCTTAGGTTAGGTACGATCTGGATGTTGACACAGTTTTCTGCAGGTGGCCACGCTCATGCAGGGCAATATAAAAAGGGGGCAAATTAAAAATGCATAAATATTATAAACTCTTTGCACAGGTACTTCAGCTGCTAAAGCCCCCAAATAAAAAGAGCGTGGCCAGTGTGTTTACTTTCTTTTCTGCTCATATACAACTGCTTGGGAATAACTGCTTTTTATATATTAATTGCTTAGGATAACCCTGCAGGTGAGTCTAGATTTTTATTTCGATATCAATGTAATTTGTGTAAGTATCAAGTGTTGTGAAAGTTTATTTTGAGTTGGGATACATAGATCCAAAGCTTGGATTCCAAAGAGGAAAGGATACCCCTTTAGGGAACACTCCTTTTCCATTTGGAAATCCAAATTTGGATCATACCTCTTCCTTACCCGAAGAGGAAAGAGTGGCCTTCCCCTTAGAGGGAAGTGCCCTCTTGTCCATTTGGGTAATCCACTACGAAGATTCCAAGAAGATTGAAGAAAAGGAGTCCAAAGAAGAATGAAATTGAAGATTTGAAGACTTGAAGATTGAGAGTATCCCACTCAAAATAACTTGCGTCATTACTAGGCTTAGAATCCGGGTTGTTGTCAGTGGTGCCCGGCCACTTTACTTTCTGTAATATTCTGGTTTGTAATAAGCAAGGCAACTTTGCCTATGGACATTTATTAATTAATTCATTTATACCTGATGTGCTGAAATGATTGCCTTTAGGATTACTTGCTTTTACTAGTTTTTTGGCGATTGCATGCCGCTCTTTGTTTTCGCCTGGATACGTGAGGCTCGTGAGGGTGCGAAAGTTTTATACTCATAATCTTAAAAGTCTAAAATTTTAGTGAGTCTAAATAACATAGAAAGATAACGAATCTAGGGAATTAGCCGGGGATCGACCCCGGGGTCGCATGCATATTTCTGCATTACTCTTTCCTTGCTTTAGACCCTTCCCCGCCTGCGGGTAGAGTCCGGATAGTCTGACCTATGAGGACGAGGTGCCGGACCTGGGGAAGTCCAGTCTTCTAAAAAATTATTTTATAAGCCTGTTTTTAAAAAAATTTCAAGCATATTTGATTTGAGGTTGTTAACCAGCACGCATTGCATTAGATACAAATTAAAGAGTCAAAATTTTAATTTCATAGTCCTTAGCATTTTAGCACCCAACATAAGTCCATGGGGCCAATTAGGAGAATCTCTAGATGTCGGCCCCAACTTTCCAAAACTTTAATTATAACGTTCCTACCACTCTTCCATAAAAGACCGGATTCATGTATTTTAAATCGATTAGGTGGTTAGCTGGCTCCCCAATCCAGGCCGGGGTAGGTCCAGACCTTGCACTGCATTAGTTAGGATCGGACGACTGTGGTCCAGTGTCCAAAATAGATTTAGGTTCCGGGGCGGATCTTGGATTATAAGACCCCAAACTTCGGGAATATAGTCCCAAATTTCTAACAAAATGCTCAACTCTAATTAAATATCATTTCAAGTCCAAAATATAAAGCCCAACACTTAGATTAAGTTGGGACATTTTCCGGATGGTTCTGGAATCTCAAAGTGTCCCCTACCTCTCCTCCTTTAACTCTGTTAATAATTGCTCAATTTTGATCCATTCCCTTTTGAGTTTCCAAAATTCACTTCTCTTTTTGGTATCACTCCTAGAAAATCTAAACGAAATTTTGCCATTATTTTAATCGAGAGTTTTCGTAGGAGATTTTATCTCCCTACGATGTAATTAACTACGAGGGCTTGCGCTCGTAGGAGATTTAGAACCACACACCTGATTTTTAAAAATTGATTTTTCAAAATTCAATTGGATTTCTTTGGGAAAATTTAAAATATTAAGTGATCATTATTATCATATTCAAAGAATTATCTTTGAACGATATTTTCTCCCTTCGGAGAGATATATCTTTCTTTGATAAGGCTTTGGATGTAAACCTACTGATCACACTTCTTGAATATTGTAGCTGGATATTCAATTGAACCTCATTTTGACCCTTCGGGGTCATATGAATTTCTCTTTAGCATCCGCTCACAATATTCAAGTTGGATTTCATAACTCTAAGTCTGAATACCGTCATGAAAGTTTATTTTCGTCCTTCGGGGTGATATACTCTTTCTAACGAGTCGATTCGATCTTAGAATTAGAACTTAACCTTAATATTAAAATCCCCAAAGAAACCCAATATTTTCAAAACCTATTTTCAAAATTCCACCAACACAAGCAAGTGATAACACAACGGATTTAAGCAATTGAGCTGCAAGCCTCCTTATGTTCAGTTATCTTATGCTCCCACGAGGTCTTTGGTGAGAGCACTCCTGCAAAACTCAACAATAGTCAGTTTTAGGAACCCAAACAGATTTGGGCTCCTTCTTAGGAAATGTAGAGTGCAATGCAGATGTGGTATGTATTGAATCATGCATCTTAGGTCTCCACACCCAATGTGTACTGCGGTGAACTGTGCAAGTGTGTGAGATGTGTCCTAACATGCCACAAGAAAAACATTGAACTCCAGGAAAAGGTTTTCTTAAATGGTTTGAGTAAAAATGCCTCTTCCTAGGTTCTGACCTTTGATTAAAAATTGGTTTTATCCTAGCTTTCTTACATGTTTCCAAATCATTTTGAATTCTCAAGTTAGTTCTTTTTAATGCATCATTCTCAATCCTCAAATTTTTCTCAATCTCTTTAGATTTCTTAAGATCATCGTTAAGTGAGGTGTGTGAAGCTTTTAATGCATTACTTTTATCAACTAATTCCAAATGCTTCTTGTTTAATTCATCAAATTCATCAAGGAGAGCCATGTGATTTGAATCAATCGTTGCATGATCTTTGAGAAAAACTTCATGCTCTTTTTGTAGATTTGAATGTTCTAATTTTAGGCTAGCATGAGTTTTCTTAAGTTTTTTGTATGATGTATGGATTTTTTCACAAATTTCAAATAATTCATCATAGGTTGGTCTACATACCTCTTCCTCATCACTTTGATTTTCTCCCATGAAACACAAGTTTGTAGTCTCTTCCTCTGGTTCAGTCTCAGAGGAATCAGTACCAGATTCTGCCCAGAAGCCTCTTTGGATTTTCTTATTCTCCTTCCTAGACTTAGCTTTCTCCTCACCTTTTTCTTTTTCTTTGCTTGATTGATCTTGAAGTGTAGGACAATCGGCTCTTACATGTCCCGGTTTCCTGCATTCAAAACAAACAACATCAGAAGATCCTTTAATATGTTTATGATCCTTACCTTTTCTCCAACTTTGATGATGCTTTTGTTTCTTCCTTAGAAAGCTTTTGAATTGTCTTGTGATGAAGGCAACTCCATCGCTTTCAGACCCGGAAGATTCAGAATCCGATTTGTGTGCCTTCAATGCAATTGTTTTCTCCTTTTTCTTCTCACCTGCATCAAGATTTCTTTGATTCACCCCTTGCTCGTAAGCAATGAGTGAGCCAAGCAAGTTATCAATAGAATAGGTGTTTAAATCTTTAGATTCAGTGATTGCAGTAATTTTTGCATCATAAGAAGAAGGCAAGCATCTTAAAATCTTGTTAACTTTTTCGTAGTTCGAAAGTTCTTTTCCTAGTGCATGCAATGAAGTAGCAATCTGAGTAAACCTAGTGTACATGTCAGAAATCGATTCATGAGGTTTCATACGAAAAAGTTCGTAGTCATGCAAGAGAATGTTTAAACGGGATTGTTTAACTTCATTAGTGCCTTCATAAGTAATGCACAATTTATCCCAAATTTCTTTACCAGTCTTGCAAGTTAAAACACGCATGTAATCCTCAGATTTTAAAGCACAGAAAAAACAATTCAAACATTTCGCATTTAGTTGAGCTAAATCTCGTTCATCAAAAGTCCATTCGGTAAAGGCAACTTCAGTTTTAAAACCGTTAATTTCACGAGAAGGTGGAGAATAACCTTCTTGAATAAGCATCCACATGCAATAATCAGTAGATTGTAGAAAAGTTGACATGCGAGTTTTCCAAAAATCAAAAGGTAGGTTATCGAACAGAGGAGGTCGGGTAATAGAATACCCTTCCGTAGTGTTGCGATTCCCAAAGTTAGACATGGATCAAATTCAAAAAGTTTTCAAACTTTAATTTTCGAATCAAGCTCTGATACCACTTAAAAGTTCGATGGGGATGTTAAGCCCTATGAACTTAGTCCCAAACTAACCAAGAGGGGGGGGGGGGTGAATTGGTATTTTAAAAACTTCTTTTTAAAACAAGGAAATAAAATCATATAAACCAAATCACACCACGAAAATAATGCGGAATTTAAACGTGCGGAAGCAAGAAAAAGAACACAGAAATTTATAGTGGTTTGGTCGACTCGACCTACGTCCACTCCTTGGAGGCACCCTCCAAGTATTGCACTACACAAAAAGTGACTCTCCTTTAGCCCCCACGGCTAGGTGGAGAAACCCTTACAAGAACCTCCTTTTTGCCACCCCGGCAAGGCAGAGAACCTATCTCCTTTTGCTTCCTCCTGAAGCTGGCAGAGAACCAGAACCAAAAGCAACACTCCTTACCTCTACCGACCCTTCCACGGACGAGAAACTCTAGACGAAGACGACGCAGAGAGATCCTTGAAGCAACCCTTGTGAAACCCCTCACAAGCTCCCCCACACAAGATCCTCTCTCTCTCTTCTCTCTCTCTTTCTCTCCTCAAGGCCTTCTTAGGTCAAGGCAGCAGCCAAAGGTTTTAAAAAACGTTGAACAAGAGCTCTTTAAATAAAAGAGCTTCAAAAGAGCTCATTAATTGCAAGTTGCCGACTTTATCGTCCAGGCCGATCTGGACATCGGCCTGGCCGATCAGTACAAAATAATGAAGATCGGCCAGAGTATAGCCCTGAATGGAAAACAGGACGATTAAAAAATAGCTTGATCGTCCAGGCCGATCTCACGATCGTCCTGGCCGATCAGTTCAAATCAGTGGAAAATCGTCCTGACAATAGCCCTGAATACGAGCTGGCCGATATTGATCGTCCTGAAGTAACTTAAGGTTTTTGACTAGATCGGCCTGGCCGATCCTTCGATCGTCCAGGACGATATGATCGTATCAATCATCCTTAATTACTTCCTTGATTTCCTGAACAATTATGGCATAATTTGTGAATATCGTCCAGGCCGATCCGAGGATCGTCCTGGCCGATAATTTAAAGATACAGTATACCATACTTGTCTATGGAGGCTATTTCTTTCTGTTTTGAGCTTATCGTCCTGGCCGATACACGTATCATCCAGGACGATCTGTTAACGTTGGCTGCCTTAATCAAGAATCCTTAATTAGACTTTCTGTTTTAAGCTGATCGTCCAGGCCGATCAAAGATATCGGCCTGGCCGATATGAGTAAAAATAGAATTTCTAAGTTTCTCAAGTGTGTGTGTGAAGGGTTACAAAGCATCAGTCTTTTTGGCTATTACAAGTGGACTCAAAGGTAAAAAAATAAAAGTACAGACTGACTCAACCCTAACCCTACGCATTCCTGAACTTGGCTCCTTTTTGATTGTCCGATCGTCGATTCCTGAAAAGTTAGAAGCAACAAGCTGTCCAAGAAAAACAGTGTTTGTCAATCATCAAAACATAAGACATGAAAAATAGATTTGCAACACCTCCTCGGTGCATGCACTTAGAGATTGAGCAACAAGTCATTTTCAAAGTTAAGAAATTGGCCGTAGCCGGATTCATCCGAGAGGAACAATACCCCTCTTGGGTGGCCAGTGTCGTGCTAGTTTGAAAGAAAAATGATTAGATTCGAATTTGTGTCGACTATAGGGATTTGAATAAGGCATGTTCTGAAGACGAATTCCCTCTACCCATACCAAAACTTATGGTGGACATTGCCTCCTCACATACTATTTTCTCCTTTATAGATGGCTCATCTAGTTATAACCAAATCAAGATGGCCCTAGAAGATGAGAGGAATACTGCGTTCAGAACCCCTATAGGGATCTTTTGTTATAAGGCGATGTCATTTGGCTTGAAGAATGTTGGGGCAACCTACCAGCAGGCCATGACCCATATCTTTGACGATCTAATCCATAATTAAGTCGAATGCTACATTGATAATTTAGTTATCAAGAGTAAAGTCAAAGAGACTCACCTATATGACTTGAGGGTTGTATTTGAACGGTTGCACCGCTACGATTTAAAAATGAACCCCTTGAAATGTGCCTTTGCTGTTACTTCAGGGAAATTCCTAGGATTTGTAGTGAGGCACCGATGAATTGAGATCGACCTTGCTAAAATTGAAGCCATCTTAGATATGCCATATCCTAAGAACCTTGCCTAGTTAAGATCTCTACAAGGTAGATTGGCATACATAAGGAGGTTTATTTCCAATTATTCTAGGAGATATCAACCCTTCTCTATCCTTGCCAAGAAAGATACTAAATTCGTATGGGGTGAGAAGTGCCAGAATGCCTTTGATGATATCAAACAATACCTTTCTAACCTGCCAGTTCTGGCATTCCCAGTTCTAGGAAAACCTTTGATCCTCTACACTACATCCTTAGATGAATCCTTAGGTGCCCTGTTAGCTCAAGTCAACGACGAAGGAAAAGATAATGCTCTCTACTACCTTAGCCGAAGACTTTAGCCCACAGAAATTTGATACCCGTCAATTGAGAAGCATTGCCTCGCTTTAGTTTTTGCGGCTTAAAATCTAAGGCATTACATGCTTTCCCACTCAATTAGTTTGATTTCCAGAGTTAATCCTTTGCAGTATCTTATGACCCGACCTACATTGTCAGGACACTTAGCTCGGTGGTCTATGATACTACTCCAATTTGAGATTATTTTCACTCCCCTCTATGCTGTAAAAGGGTAGGCAGTTGCCTTTTTCCTGGCGGCGCACGTGCTACCGGCATATTCTCCTTTGAATGATGATTTACCCAATGAACAAATCATGAGTTTGAGGGAATCTAAAGAAGTTGTTTGGGAGCTATATTTTGATGGTGCAGCATCCTCTCGTCGGGATGCAACCCAATAATCTATAATCCCCGAAAAGGCCGGAGTTGGCTTAATTTTTATAATGCTGGAGAGAGGGATGATGCACTTTTCCTACCACTTGTCGGGGCCTTGCACGAATAACGAGATTGAATATGAAGCTCTAAGAACTGGTATGGAACTTGCAATTTTGATGGAGATTAAAGCGATTAAGATCTTCGGCGATTCTCAATTGGTGATTAACCAAGTTGCAGGAACCTATAAGGTCTTAAATCCTAATATCTTAAAATACCACCAGTACACCCTTCACTTGCTTGAACAAATTCCTATCATCACTTTGTATAGGGTTCCCCGTGGAAGCAATTCTACGGTGGATGCCTTAGCAAAGCTTGCAAAGAAATTTGCATGTTCTGAGGAAGATTCCATCCGTATAGTGATTCAGGGCGGCAAAACCCTCTCTCGTATAGATTTGGAATATATCAGTAACAAACCCTTCCAAGTCATTTCTGCCTCCTCAACAACTGATGAGGATGGCGATTGGTGACGACCGTTAATAGACTACCTTCAAGAAGGAAAACTTCCTCAGGATAAATCTCTCTCTAACCAGATTAAGAAATGCGCCCTATCTTATACACTAGTTAATAATTCACTATACCGTCGATTATTTGATCATATGTGGCTATGTTATTTGGACAAACGGGTAGCCCTGAAGATTGTTAATGAGGTTCATTCAAGACTATGCGGTGCACATCAATCAGGTCCAAAAATGAAATTAAAAATCAAAAGAATTAGGTATTACTGGCCTACAATGATTGACGATTGCATGCATATTACAAAGCACTGTCATCAATGCCAGGTACATGGTGTGGTTCTACATCAGCCGCCTAATGTGTTACACCCTATGATAGCTTCGTGGCCCTTCGAGAGTTGGGGCATGGATGTTATCAGGCTAATTGACCCTCCTTTGAGAGGTCATCATTTCATATTAGCTGCGACTGATTACTTTTCAAAGTGGGCGAAAGCAATTCCCCTGCGTAATGTAACATCTCACAATGTAATAAGATTCTTTCATGACCATATCGTATATCGATTTGGCGTACCCCGCAGAATCATATCCGACAATGGGTCCACATTCAAGTCTACGAAAATCAATAGTTTTGTAAGATCCCATAACATTGATTGGATATACTCGATGATCTATTACCCCTGGGCAAATGGATTGGCCGAGGCCTTCAACAAAACTTTGGTGCAAATCATTAAGAAGACCCTTAGTGACAACAAATGACAATGGGAAGAGTAGTTGGTGGAAGCTTTATGGGCTTACCATACCACTTATAGAACCTCGACCCAATCCACCCCGTTTGCACTAGTGTATGGATCTGTGGCCGTTCTACCCTTAGAGATACAAATTCCTTCACTCAAAATTGTTATTCAGAATCAAATCACAAATGAACCAAATGCAAAACTATGATTAGAAGAACTAGAAGTCCTTGAAGAGTGACGTCTCCAAGCTCAACAAAGTTTAGAGTTATATAAATCTTGAATGGTTCAAGCTCATGACTAGTTAGTGCGACCTAGGACCTTTTAGGTTGGAGACTAGCCCATCAAAAGTTGGGCAAGAAGTTTGAACCAATTTGGGAAGGACCCTTCGTTGTAGAGACTGTCTACGAAGGAGGCTCATATCAGCTAGTGGATTGTAAATGAAATCACCCAATGTTACTCGTCAACGGGTGTTTCCTTAAGAAGTACTATGCTTGATGTAGCTCATTTTACCAATCAATAAAATTTTCTTTTCCCTCGACTCGCAACTTTGAATCATTTTAGCACTTCATCTTATGTTTTTTTTAATATGTCTATCTTTTCCTTAAGGTTAGGTCCTTCCTTCCCTTAGGATTATACCCGCTAGTGGTGGAGTATGCCCCATCTCATGCCTTGGATACGTCCTATCCATGGCTGAGTTAAAACCAAATAACTTTGACCAAGTCAATCCTTAAGTATTTAGTTAAAGCCACCAAATGGTTAAATACTCATTTGAATCTCAAATACATTTCTCCAAAGCTTTGAAGCCATACCAAATAACTTTCTACCTCCCCCCACGCCACCTCAGCCTCCTTTGACCCGTTGTCTGGTCAAAACAGTCAACGCTAGGCTTCAAACCTTTCCAAGAGGACATTATTACATGCTAAGCCACCTTCTCTTGATTTTGGCTGCTCTAGGATCACCTATTTACATCCTAAAGCTCACTTAGAGCTCTTGTAACCAAGTTCAGGGCTTGGTTTAGCTTTAAATGGAAGTAGTCCCCCCTACTCACCCAAAAGTCCATCCAATGGAAGCAAGGCCATTCCAGTCTTTGGGGCAGCCTTCCAACAGTTTTGGATAGGTGTTGGGCATTTAGTGGAGGACTCTGATGCATCACAACTGTCCAAGATAGCCCAGGTCATTTGAATAAGGAAAAATTTGATAGAGAGAGACTTTTTTTTATCAATACACACTCTCTCAATTCCCCTCAAGGACCGGAGAGAAAATTCTCTGTTCGTAACAACTCTCCAGCCTTGTAGCAGTTGATCCAAGTGTTTTTGGGCATGGACTTATGCTAGGGATCTACACTTGGACAGTCTACAAGCTCAACCGTTTGAAGACTTTGAAGATTCAATAGTATCCCTCACAAACTTTAGATCTAGCTCACAATATATAGGTTTATTTAGCTTTGTACCCAGTGTGTTTTAGGCCAAATGAATGTGCCCCCATTGTTCCCGTTCATGTGCTTGACTTAGGTTCAAAATTTTAAATAATTTAGTCGGCTGGACCGAAAGAACGAACCAAAAAAAGGGAAAACGAGCTCAGTATTGCTCGGTATCGAGTCGGTACCGAGCAGTACCGAGCTCAATATTGCTTAGTACCGGCCAGTACCGAGCATCCTCGAGCTCAATATCACTCAGTACCAAGCAGTACCGAGCGATACCGGGCCCGTGTCTCGTTCCAACCATGTAACCCGCGTGTCCTCCGTTAGGTCGACGCCATTAACCTTGTTATTTATTTAGTTAAATTGTTTTTAAAGTTTATTTTAGTATAATAAATCATATAAATTAAATACTTAGTAAAAAAATTATTATCAAGGTATATTTTAATATTTTTAGATTATTAATGTTTTAATTTAAAATTAATTAAATGTATTTCAAATTATTTATAAACTTCAATATTGAGAGGTCTCCTAGAGCCATATACATGGTTTAAGTTACTTGAACAGGAGCAATGGGGGATGATTAGTGAACAAATATAACTTGTTCATTGACATGGCATTTAATGCAATATCATATATCATTCCTTTTTGTTTTAGACCTTGCATCTATAGGATTACACACACCACTTAGTTAAGGAACTCCTAGATCTAAGGACTTGAGTGTTATTTTATTTTATTTTTTACCTGTATATGTGATGTGTAAGGGTTAGTGACTTTGATTCGATTCCACACAACTTAGAGACATCCTTAAGGAAAAAAAATTAAGGATTTATATAGAGAACATAGAATTTTTATTTTTAATTAGGATGCATGCTCCCCCTAACTTTAAACGATTATTGGGTTAGGTGATCCGACATAGCTCTACATTCGATCACCACTGAGATTGCACCACGTGCTCTTATTCTTTACTAAGCGGCCTGGCGACTTGACCCGGATCAAAACTCATTATTTGCTAGGTATCACTAGGTATTGCATGGTATTGCTAAGCATTGCCTGGCAATAATAAAAAATACCACTCTGTGAAGACCTATACCGAGCAATACTGAGTTTTTCTAGGAAAGCTTGGTATAACTCGGTATCACTCGGCATTTACTCGGTATCACTAGGTATTGCTCGGTATTGCTAAGTATTGCTTGGCAATAATGAAAAATACATCTCCGTGAAGACTAGTACCGAGCAGTACCTAGTAATACTGGGTTGTCATGAATTTAAGCGACGCACATGTGATATTCTCAATATTAACCAGACCAGATAAAAGTTCCCTAACTTGAGACTTTGAACCAGTAAACTTTGTATATAACTCACCCATAGAAGATATTTCACTGATTTTTGGAGATCATTAGGCTTCCTAATCAATCTACTTATGATTAATCCCTTAATTAACCTTTTCGCCTTAGTAAAATTCTAGAAAATTAAGATTAATTCCAAAAATTACCTAAAATATCTTTAACTGACCTTAATTCGACTCCTATTCAGTGAAAATTTCAAACCCCCAAAATCTGGTCAAAGCCAAAAAGTCAACTTTTTGGTCAACCTTAGGTCAAAAATGGGTCAAAACTTATAAAAATCATAACTTTTTATAGAAAACTCCAAATTGAATGTGCCACCTGTCTAAAAACTCATAATTAGAAATAGTATTTATTAAAAAACTAAAACCCTTAAGATTAACTCTAAAATGAAAGATCAACTTTTAACCCCTTAGTTAACATATATAGATGATCTCTTAAAACTCAATAATTTATTCAAACTAAACAATTTTCTAATTTGGTTAATAGAATTTTCAGCAAATCCTTTAGAATCAATAACTAACTCCTTTTTATATTAATCAACTCTTTTAATTCTAACTAATTTAAATTAACCTAGTCAACCCCGATCACTACTAGGTAACCCAGGCCTACGAGGCTATTATCTTAGCCCCAAGGAATGTGGAATAAACTTCACGGCCTCGGTGTGAAATAAAGGTAGTAATCAATTAACCTTTGAAATATATTTAAATTAAATTCTTAATATATTAATATTTAAATTATAATATAAATTCCCCTTAAGCCTCAAAAAATTCAAATTTTTAGATAACTCTAACTAATCACCCAACCAAGGATCTATCCAAGCCACACGACCTCCTACACACACTTTAGATGATTTTCTAGGACAACTAATTCTAGATCTAGGTTAGGCGGTTGTTTACTTTTTTGTTGTTTGCAAAATTTTTTGTGATTTTACTGCATGTTATGGATGACATTATCTATTTGTGTCTGTTTACTTTTTACTGCACTCTATGGATGATTAGTGTGTTTGGCGACTAGATTACCCTTAGGATAGGAATGATCTGGATGTTCACATAGTTTTCTGTAGGTGGCCACACTCATACAGGGCAATAAAAAGGGGGCTAAGTCAATAAAAAATCAATTATAAATACTTGCACAGGTGCTTCAGCTGCTAAAGCCCCCAAATAATAAAAAGAGCATGACCAGTGTGTTTATTTACTTTTCTGCACATATATAACTAATTTGGGAATAAATATTTTTTTGATTTATTAACTACTTAGGATAACCCTATAGGAGAGTCGAGAATTCTTATTTTATGCAGATGTAATTTGAGCAAGTGTTAAGTGTTGTGAAAGTAGGATTTTGAGTTAGGATACATAGGTCCAAAGCTTGGACTCCAAAGAGAAAGGGACACCCCTTAGGGGAGTACCCTTTTTTTATTTGGAGATCCAAATTTGGATCACTTCTTCACTACCCAAAAAGGAAAGAGTGTCCTTCCCCTCAAAGGAAGTACCCTCTTATCCATTTGGTTAGCCTACTATGAAGAATCCAAGAAGCTTGAAGAAAAGGAGCCCGAAGGAGAACAATATTGAAGATTTGAAGAGTTGAAGACAAAAGTATCCAACTCAAAACCACTTGCGTCTCTACTAGGTTTAGAATCCGGGCTGTTGTTAGTGGTGCCCGACCACTTTACTTTCTACAAGACCCAGATTTGTAATAAGCAAGGCAACTTTGCCTATGGATATTTATTAATTGATTCATTTATATTTGATGTGTTGAGATGATTTCCTTTAGGATTTTCTATTTTCCTTAGTTTTTTGGCGTTAGTGTGCTGCTTTTATTTTCTCCTAGACTCGTGAGGGTGTTAAAATTTTTATACTCATAATTTTAAAGTTTAAAATTTTAGCGAGCCTAAATAATTAAAAAGATAACGAATTTAGAGAATTAGCCGGGGATCAACCCCGGATCACATGCATATTTTTGCACTACTTCTCTTCTTGCTTTAGACCCTTCCCCACCTGCGGGTAGAGTCTGGATAGTCTTATCTATGAGAACGAGGTGCCGGACCTGGGAAGTCCAGTCTTCTAAAAAATTATTTTCTAAGCCTGTTTTAAACTTTCAAGTATTCATGATTTGAAGTCATTAACTAGCATGCATTGTATTAAAAACATATTTAAAAGAGTCAAAATTATAATTGCATTAGTCCTTAGCACTTTGCATCCAACATAAGTCAAAGGGGCCAATTAGGAAAATTTCTAGATGTCGGCCCCAACTCTCCAAAACTGTAAACAAGATGTCCCTACCACTATATCATAAAAGACTGGACTCATCTCTTTTAAATTGACTAGGTGGTTAACTGGCTCCCCAATCTAGGCTAGGGTAAGTCCAAACCTTGCATTGCATTAGTTAGGTTTGGATGACTGTGGTCTAGTGTCCAAATTAGTTAGGTTTGGATGACTGTGGTCTAGTGTCCAAATTAGATTTAGGATCCGGGGCAAATTTTTGATTATAAGACCCCAAAAACTTTGGGAATCTAATCCCAAATTTATAATAAAATACACAACTCTAATTAAATATTCTTTCAGTCCTAAAATGTAAAGCCCAACACTTAGATTAAGTTGGGATACTTCTGGATGGTTCTGAAATCTCAAAGTGTCCCCTACTTTTTTTCCCTTTATTCTGTTAATAACTGCTCAACTTTGATCCACTCACCTATGTGATTCCAAAATTCATCTCTTTTTGATATCACTCCTAGAAAATCTAACGAAATTTTGTCATTATTTTAATTAAGAGCTTTTGTAGGGGACTCTGTCTCCCAACGATGTAATTAACTACGAGGGCTTGCGCTCATAGGAGATTTAGAACCACACACGCACCTGTTTAAAAAAAATTGATTTTTCAAAATCTATATTAAATTATTTTGGGAAGGATCAAAGGATGAACGTTATTATCACATTCAAAGAATTACTATTGAATGGTGTTATCTTCCTTTGGGGAGATACATCTTTCTTTGATAAGCTTTTGATAAGGCTTCGATCACATTTCTTGATTATTGTAGTTGGATATTTAGTTGAACCTTATCTTTGCTCTTCGGGGCCACACGAGGTTCTCTTTAGCATCCAATCACAATATTTAAGATAAATTTCATAATTCTAAATTTGAGCACTGTTATGAAATTTTATTTTCATCTTTCGAGGTGATATTCTCTTTCTAACGGGATGATTTGATTTTAGAATTAAAATTTAATTTTAACTCCCAAAGAAAACCAAGCTTTGAAAAATCCGCTTTAAAAATTCCACCAACCGCTTCCCGTACGAACCTATGTTAGTACGTATGAACTGTTTAAAAATTGTTGCGTACGAACATGTTGTGAATCGGTAGGAACACATTTCGTCTGGTTATGAACAGAACAATTTCAAAGTTTGTATGTACGAATCGTTAGGACGAAATGAACAAAAATAGAATAAAGGCGTTAGTCCTAGTACGATAAGAAAATATCATCTGTACGAACTGTGCATTTGGCAAAAACTTAGCCGTTTGTCCCTGTACGATTGAAAAAAATCATCCATATGAACTGAACTTAGAAAATTTTTTGCCTTCTCTATTCGTTCCACTGCTCATTGGGATAAATAACTGACCAGATCGTCCCGTACGAAGTGGTATAGTACACTACGATCAGTTTAAACATGTGAATTTTAAAACTCGCCCCGGTGTGTATGTGCTCAGTTACTAAATTACAATCACACTCTCTCAGACTCAATAAAATAAAAAATAGACTTTAATTACAATTAAACTCTAAACTGATCTTGATTTGAAGTCTTCAACAATCTCGAGTATGATTTCCCTGAAATGTTAATACACATAAGAGAAAAAATAATTCTTCTAAAATATGTTAGGAGAAATAATAATCAAAACAATAATATTTAGAATCATAAACAACATACAAGTTGCAAAAATGTCAAACATGCAAAGCTAAGTAGCAACTATCTCAACAATATCTCTCTTTTTGATGATGACAAAATAATTATTGTTTGAGTACAATTGAAGATCCTAAAATTCTCCTTAACTCTCCCTGAATGAATAAGCATGTGAATATAAGGAGTTTTCTATTATGAACAGTTTAAAAAAATATTTTAAATTTTAAGTTTTTATCACACAAAACACAAAACAAAAATAGAAATAATTTACAACTACAAACAACAAAACACAATCAATCAAAACAAATCAAAAAAAAAACACAAAATACAAAAATATACAAAAGTTCAAATAACATTTCTCCCCCTTTTTGACAGCAGCAAAAAGAGAAGAATAAAAGGACAACAAAAAATGTAAGAAGCCATATGAGAACCCGTTGATAATTGATCCAGAAAGAGATGGATTATATTTTCAATAATAAGATTATTGTTTATTAAAAAATAAAGATTCATATCATTTAAATTAAGATATATAAAAAAAAGATAAATATATCAAGGTCATGAATCAGTCTAGACAATTGAATAAAAAGAACTATTGTAAAAGTGATGAAATGAAAATTAATGTAAGTCAATTTCCAATACAAAATACAATTGAACACTAGATTGATTTGAAATTGAAGATTAAAAGATAGAGAAAAGAACATATACTTGTGGCGACATTGCACATCTTTTTAATATTTGTGGCACACTTTGTGCATCTTTTTATATTTGGGCTAATTTTGTGCCTCTTTTCAATTTGTGAACCATTGCGCATTCTTTCGATTTTTGTACCTTTATACATTTTTCAAGTTGTTCTTTCTAAAATTAATAATCTAAAAACTCAAATTTCTCAAAGTATAAATATAATTACATTGAAAAAAGAAATAATTAATAATAAGACATTATGATTGTAATAATAATATTAAAAATTTGTATGACTAAAAAAGAATATGAGATTGATATTCTTAACTTGATTGAGTTATAAGCTAACTTAAATTTTTGAAAAATTAGATTTTCTAATAAAGTTAATTTTTGTATTACTTTTCAAATTATATCACTTTTTAGATCAATTAAGTCAGGATAATCATATAGGCTAACGAACATTTCAAACACAAAACAAAATCAATTAAACATTCAAAAAATCTAAAGCAATACAAGAAAAAAATACTTAAACAAACACAAGCAAATCAACTATAGAAAAGCATCACATCACATCCCAAATGTCTCACAAAAAAATTCATTCTCAACATTTAATGACATGTAGTTCGTACATACGAACTTTGGGTTTTGTACGTACGATCAGTTATAAAAATTGAATCTGCCCGTATAACCGTCTACATGCATACATACGAAGTAATACAAATCGTCTAGGACAATAAAGAGATCTTACAGTACGATATGTATTAGAAAAACTAAACTATACGCAATCAGTCCAAACCAACTATCGACATGCTACAGAATTCGTACAGTACGAAAATAATTTCATATAGTTCGAACAGAATACTTAGAAAAATTTGCACGATCGATAAAACAAATGAAATTTGATGTGAAAGCATTTCAAAATCACACAAAATACAAAAAATACAAAAATAAAAAAATCAAACAAAATAAACATATACAAAAATACAACAAACAAAAACATGTATACAAAAACAAATGAACACATAAATAAGGGTTTAAACCTCATTTTTCTCCTCTTCTAATGATTTAGAAGCTAAATTTGCCCAGGAGATTTTTTTCTTTTTATTATTTTCCCTTTTTATATTTTGCTTAGCTTTATCCTTTTCTTTTGCAGGAAGGTTCTCAAATTAGGGCATTGACTTTTTAGATGTCCAGATTTCCTACATCCAAAATAAATAATATCAGAAAAAATTTTAATATTCTTACCATTTTTACCTTTATTCCACTTTTGTTTAGGCTTACGCTTGTGCTTTAGTAGACTTTTTAATTTACTTATTAAGTCATCGCTTTCTTCACTAACTAAGTCACTTTTCTCCAAGTCTTCAGCTTTTATCACGATTGTTTCACCTGCATCCAAAAGTCTTTTACCCAAACTTTGCTCGTAGGTAATGAGTGAGCCAATCAAATTATCAATAGAATATTCATTCAAATTTTTTGATTGACAAATAGCAATTGTTGCAACCCATGACCCCGAGTTTGAGATTTTGATGATGCCAAATAATGAGTGTTTTGGAACTGCGTTTCATTGATTATTATTTTATTTGTTATTTTCCTTGAGCACTAACATTTCAGGAAGATCACAAGTGACTCAGGTAACTCAAGTCCGGGTAGATTAGGAGTATGAGTCAAACAATGTATATTTATTGTATTTTTTACTTTATTGAGTCTGGCCACAAAATGCGTAAGAGTAATCCATGCACACACACAGGGGGAGAGTTCTTTTTTAACTGCAAAAGACTAAAATTCTTCTCTGTAGATCGTACTGTACGATTTTATTTCGTACTGTACGATCCAAGCTATGTGGACAATTCTGTGAACAGATCGTACGGTACGAAGTATTTCGTACTGTACGATATGTTCAGATCCAAAACCCTAGGCCGTGACATAGTTTAAGTAAGTATCGCCGTTCGTACTGTACGATCCGTCAATACTTACTTAAATTAACCCGTCTCAGTGCATGGAATACAGGCCTAATGAAAATTTGAACATCGTACCACGATAGTAATCGTACCATACGATGAATAGAGACGACATCCGATCGTCCAGACCATTGTCCTGTACGAATAGTATCTCGTTGGATCGTACCGTACGATATTATATCGTACAGTACGATTAATTTTTGTACTGTTCGTACATCTTCGTACCAGGACGACGGCTGTTTGTGAAGATCGTACTGTACGATGTTGGCTATCGTACCTGGACGAACAGTAATGGCGGCTAATTTTGAAATCAGAGGTTTTTGGAGCTCGTTTTTAGATGTCAATCAAGTCTTTTTGGGTAAGCTTACAGAGGGGGTGAACGTGGTTAGAGAGGGATTCCAAGGGAGAAAACTCTAGAGGAAATTCTTGAGGGTTGAGAGAGGAAGGAGGAGGTGAGCGTTGTGAGGGAGAAGAGGTGTGAGGGAGATCACACGGTTGCTCCAAGCTTGCTGCATCTTGCTCCTCCTGTGGCCCGAGAAGGATTTGAGGAAGGATCTCCAAGGGAAAGGCTCGTCTACATCCGTTACCTCGAGGTTCTCTGCCTTCTCCAGGAGGGAGAAAAACGAGAAGGTTCTCTGCCGTCGCCAAGAGGGTGATAATAGAGTTTGGTATTCCGCCACGCCGGTTGGTGAAAGGGAGATTTGTACAGGCTTCTCCGCCTTGCCGAGGGGGGCAAAAGGAGAACTATTTTGATAGTGAAAATCCCGGAGTGGAGGACTCCGGGGATTGGACGTAGGTCATATTTTGACCGAACCACTATAAAATTCTTGGTGTGTTCTTTCCTTATTGTTGTTTACTTTTTGCTTGCATTTTAAATTTGTCATATCTATTGCATGTGAAATTTTGTGAAAGGTTGCATAAATCTCTGTTTTAAAGTTTCAAAAACAACAAAAAAATTAGAACTCTCTCTTTAATTAAGCTTATTAGGGAATAAGTTTTTACATATTCATCCCCATCGTTTAGTAATTTCAATTGGTATCAGAGCTTGTTTTTCAAAATAGTGTTTTAGAAAACCTTGAAAAAACGATCATGTCGAACTTTGGTAATCGTAACACTGCGGAGGGTTATTCAATAACTCGTCCACCACTTTTTGATAATATTCCATTTGATTTCTGGAAAATTAGAATGTCTACATTTTTGCAATCTATAGATTACCGCATGTGGATGTTTTAAATGATGGATATGTTGCACCGTTTAAGATTGTTAATGGTTTGAAAACTTCTGTACCATTTAATGAATGGAGCAATGAGGATAGGGAGTTAGCCCAACTGAATGCTAAGTGCTTAAACTGCTTTTTTTGTGCATTGAAATCTGAGGACTATATGAGAGTATCTACTTATGTTACCGGCAAGGAGATTTGGGATAGACTGTGCATTACATACGATGGAACTAAACGAAGTAAAACAATCTAGGCTTAACATTCTACTGCATGATTATGAATTATTCCGTATGAAACCTAGCGAAACAATTTCTGACATGTACACTAGGTTCACCCAAATTGTGACATCCTTGCATGCATTAGGTAGAGAAATTTCAAATTCTGAGAAAGTGAATAAAATTCTTAGATGCCTACCTAGTTCCTATGATGCTAAGATAACTGCTATCACTGAGTCTAAAGATCTTAATGTTTATTCTATTGATAACCTCCTTGGGTCACTCATTGCATATGAGCAAGGAGTGAGCCAAAGGCAAAGTGATGCAGGTGAAAAGAAAAAGGAGCGGATCGTGGCATCTAAAAGCTAGCGAACTCAGATACGTGAAAGCTCTGCAGGGGAGGAAGCTGATGAGATAGCACTGGTGACCCTACAGTTCAAAGGAATTGTCCTGAAGCAGAAAACAAAAGCGTCATCAGAACTGCTAAGCAGAATAAAAAAAGGTAAGAATTGGTCAAGGATGTTAATAAGGTTTCCTCTGATACGTTATTTGCTTTTAAATGCAGGAAACCTGGTCACATATCGAAAAATGAGTGCCCTAATCTGAAGAATTCTCAACCAGCAAAGGAGAAAAGGGTAAGATGACAAAGTTAAATTTACAACTGAGAGGAAATAATGACAAAGACACAGAAAGCTTTCATTGGGCAGACTCTGGTCCTCAGAAGCATCAGACCAGGAGAGAAGCAGAGGAGGAGGTAACAAATTTGTGTCTTATGGCTAATGATAACCTTGATCAATTGGATCAAGATGAGGTATGTCAACTTTCTTATGATGAATTACTGCTTATTTCTGAGAATATTCATGACTCGTATAGGAAACTGAAGAAAATGCATGCTAAACTTAATATTGAATTTAGTTCCTTACAAATTGAGCATGCTAACTTAGTTAAAGAAAATTCTGATTTAGATAAAGATCACATGTTACTTCTTGATGAGTATGACGCATTAAATAAGAAGCATATTGAACTAATTGAAGCGCATGAATCCTTGAAAACATCACATATTGAACTAGATGTAGAGTTTGAAAAACTAACTGCACTTGCATTAGAAGTAGATCATAGTGAGCACTTGCTATTGATAGAAGTTGATGGATTGACAGCTCAAAACAAAACTTATAGTGAAAAGATAAAAGAACTAGAAAATGAAATTGCATCACTCACAGTAGGCCATCCTAGAAAACCCCCAACACAGCATGCATTTCAAAACCTTAGGAAGAGGCACCACCATACTCATAGATTAGTAAATCCATTTCCTGGTGTTAGGTGCTTCTCTTGTGGCATGTTAGGTCACATTGCCCGCACATGCACAATTCACCGTAGGACACACTTAGTATGGAGACCTAAACTGCATCCATCACAGCATAACATGCATACATCTCATTCATGCAAGCATAAGGAGGAACCCAAACTCACTTGGGTTCCCAAATCTAACCTTTGAATGAAATTGTAGGGATGCTCTCACAAAAGACCTAGTGAGAGCATGTGGTACCTGGATAGTGGCTGCTCGCGACACATGACTGGAGATATGAAGAAGTTCATCCTATTGGAGACCAAAACTGGAGGCAAAGTAACGTTGGGAGACAACACTACCAGGAAGGTGATAGGCTCAGGTATTGTTGGTAATGCTAAGAATTTTATAATTGAAAATGTTTTATTAGTTGATGGTTTAAAGCATAACTTACTTAGCATTAGTCAACTGTGTGATAAAGGTTTTGATGTTAAGTTTTTTACTGATAGATGCCTGATTAGTTTATTTGATGAAATTATTTTAGAAGGAAAACGAATTAACAATGTTTACATGTTAGACCTTGATTGCGTTGATAGTTCAAAATCATTTTGCTTGAAAACAATAGTTGATGACTCGTGGCTATGGCATAGGAGACTATGTCATGCTAGCATGAAAACTCTTAGAAACATCACTCAGAAAAACCTAGTTAGAGGTGTACCTAAGTTAGAATTCACCAAGGATCACTTATGTGATGCTTGCCAACAAGGAAAACAAGTCAAATCATCCTTTCACTCAATTAGAGATGTGATCACCTCTAGGCCACTAGAAATTCTACACATGGACTTATTTGGACCCGTTAGTACAGCCAGTCTAGGTGGAAAGAATTATGGATTTGTGATTGTAGATGACTTCAATAGATTTACTTGGGTAAGATTCTTAGCACACAAGAATGAGCCTTTTGAGGAATTTAAAGTTTTCTCCACATGGATTCAACAAAAATTAGGTTGTGAAATATCAACAATCCATAGTGATCATGGTGGAGAGTTACAAAATGATAGATTTGAGTCATTCTGTCAAGAGATAGGAATAGAGCACAATTTCTCAGCTCCTAGAACACCCCAACAGAATGGTATAGCAGAAAGGAAGAATAGAACTTTGGTAGAAGCTGCTAGGGCAATGTTAGCAGAGTATACCCTTCCTAGATACTTTTGGGCAGAAGCAGTCAACACAGCCTGTTATGTTTTGAACAGAGTAAACATTAGATCGAAGCTAAATAAAACTCCATATGAACTCCTTAAGGGTAGGACACCAAACCTTTCACATTTACATGTCTTTGGGTGTAAGTGCTTCATCTTAAATAATGGTAAACATCCCTTAGGAAAATTCGATCCCAAGTCTGATGAGGGTGTCTTCTTAGGTTATTCTTCTGTAGGTAAGGCCTATAGAATTTTTAATAAGAGAACCCTTGTAGTAGAAGAATCCACCCATGTGGTATTTGATGAATCAGATAAGCCCTCAGAATCTAAAATTGAAGATGATGAAATAGAGGCAATTCAAGGAGTAGAGACGATGACCTTAGGAGAAAGGGTCGAACCTCAGGAAGATTTGCCTAGAGAATGGAGATATTCTTCTAGTCATCCTAAAGAGTTAATTTTAGGAGACCCTTCAGAAGGTGTAAGGACTAGGCATGGACTTAGGAAGAAGGTTAGTCACTCAGCTTTCATCTCTATGATAGAACCTACAAGTATAGATCAAGCCTTAGGAGATGAATTCTGGATTCTAGCAATGCAAGAAGAGCTGAACCAATTCACCAGGAATGATGTTTGGGAGTTAGTTAAGAGACCTAAAGAGCAAATAGTTGTTGGAACAAAATGGGTCTTCAAGAATAAGGTGAATGATTCAGGAACAATAATAAGGAATAAAGCAAGGCTAGTAGCTAAGGGGTACAACCAGATTGAGGGAATAGACTTTAAAGAAACCTTTGCCCCGGTTGCTAGACTAGAAGCCATAAGAGTGCTCTTAGCTTTTGCTTGCTTCAAGAACTTTAAGTTATATCAAATGGATGTGAAGAGTGCATTTTTGAATGGGGTAATTAAGGAAGATGTCTACGTTGAGCAACCCCCCGGATTTGAAAACTCACAATTTCCAAACCAGGTATTCAAATTAAAAAAGGCACTATATGGATTAAAGCAAGCACCTAGAGCATGGTATGAAAGACTTAGCTCATTTCTTTTGGATAGAGGATTTCAAAAGGGTAGTATAGATACTACACTCTTTTTACAAAAGGTCAAAGAAGAAATTCTCATTGTTCAAATATATGTAGATGACATATTGTTTGGATCTTCGGATAAAAACTTATGCGATGAATTTTCAAAAATAATGAGTAATGAGTTTGAAATGAGCATGATGGGAGAGCTTAATTACTTTCTTGGCTTTAGTGTAAAACAAATGGATAATGGAACCTTTCTTAGCCAATCAAAGTATATTAAGGATATTTTAAAAAAATATGAAATGGATAGTGCAAAACCCATGAACACCCCAATGAGTTCGACAATCCAATTAGATAAGGATCCTAGTGGAAAACCAGTAGATCAGAAAAAATATAGAGGAATGATTGGATCCCTACTTTACTTGACTGCCTGTAGACCGGACATAATGTTTAGTGTGTGCCTCTGTGCCCGTTTCCAAGCCGATCCTAAAGAGTCTCACTTAACTGCTGTCAAAAGAATTCTTAGATATCTACTAGGCACCCCAAACTTAGGAATTTGGTATCCCAGACACAGCACTTCCTTTGAAATCATAGGGTACTCAGATTCTGACTTCGCAGGATGTAGGATAGATAGAAAGAGCACCTCTGGTATCTGCCAATTCATCGGACAATCATTAGTTTCTTGGTCCAGTAGGAAGCAAAACTCAGTAGCACTTTCCACAGCCGAGGCAGAATACATTGCGGTAGGAAGTTGTGTTGCACAAGTACTATGGTTAAAACAACAAATTCTTGATCTTGGACTACCTGTTGGAACCATCTCGATCATGTGTGATAACACAAGTGCAATTTGTATCTCTAAGAATCCAATTCAACACTCTCGAACGAAACACATAGACATTAGACATCATTTCATTAGAGATTACGTCGCTAAGGGAGATATAGAATTACATCACATTGCTACAGGAGATCAACTGGCAGACATATTCACAAAACCATTAGCTTTTGACACATTTAGCACCTTGAGGACTAGATTAGGTGTCATAGATATAAATGCATAAAAAAAAAATTTAAAAAAAAATAAAAAATAAAATAAAATTTTAGGGCTGCTCCTGATCACCACACACTCACCACATCAACACGTACATTGACTGTTCATCGTACTGTACGATCCATACCGTACTGTACGATCCACGTCACACGGATTGGGACGAATTAAAGCTGGTTGGTACGACGTTATTGAGTATCGTATCGTACGATCCATTCGTTTCGTACTGTACGATCCACGTCAGCACGGATTGGGACGAATTAAAGCAGGTTGGTACGACATTATTGAGTATCGTACTGTACGCTTCATTAGTTTCGTACTGTACGATCCACATCATCACAAAAGGACAATCTGAGTAATAGCTGTTCGGTACGATATTTATTATGTATCGTACTGTACGATCCACCTATTCGTACAGTACGAAACTTTTGGTCAAAAGTCGTACTGAGGGCCTCGGGATGATCGATATTCGCCTGATCGTACTGTACGATACATATCGTACGGTACGAGTTGACTGTCTTTTCCCGAAACGACCCGTCAGAATATTAATTGGATATCGTACTATACGATCCCATATCGTACTGTACGATATACGGAAATTCCTATAAATGCCCTTCCCTAGACTGTTAAATTCACTCAACCCTCTCCTCACTCAGCCTTCACTTCGTTTTTCTTGCCCTCCTGTAATGTCTAAACGAGGTCGGATGACTGCCGGAAGCTCGTCCTCATCCCATCGTCAACCCGATCGCTTTCTGAATAGTGAGAATGAGGAAGCCTACTACCGATACAAGGCTTGCAAAATTTCTCCCTCGAAAATGCTTAATCAGGCCGCTCTAAATTTCGAGGTAATGGGCCTCTTTGTCTCCACCACCTTTCAATTTCTACTCACCCTAGCGTTTCCATACAATTCTGAACTGCTTTTTGAATTTCTCGCCAACCTCACCTACACCGTTGATAACACCACTTTTCACTCCTTTGTTTGTGGCCGCCCTGTTGAAATAACTAGAGCTGACATCGCCCAACATATTGGGCTGTCCACTGAAGGACCTATGGTTCGCTCGTTTCTTACCGATGATTTTGATTGGAGCGATGTAAATAGAGTCCTTAGGAATACTGTTTTTCATCAACACCAGCCTCTAGTCCAATCTTTAACCAAAAATGCCCGTATCATTCAACATGTTCTTCGAACCTCTATCATACCCAAAGGTGGCGACCGCATCAATCTGACCCCTACCTTGTCAGTCGCTACTTACCTTATTATGTCCAACATTAAGTTTGATGAGGTCGATTTGATTAGCAATTATATTCAGCACATGACGTTTGTTCGTCTTCCCACCACTCGACGGAAACAAAATCTGGCTCTTGGTCACCTAATAGGATATATCCTCTACCATAAATATCAATTATCCTACCCTGGTGAACCCGACATGCTTCCTATTTTTTATACGGATGCTTCCTTCCGTATCCTCTTTCATCGGGGACATGAGCCTGAAGAACCCGTCTTTGATGAAGAAGAAGGAGAAGATGCACCAGCCGCAGCTCCAGCTCGACCACGACGCCATGCTGCACCCCGAGCACCTGCACCAGCACCAGCGCACTCTGATGATGACTTAGTCGCCCGCTTCGACCAGCTGCAGACTCGTCTCGACATGCTTATTCAAGAACAGCATCACCAACACGAGACTGATATGCAGTAGTTTGGCGAACGATTCACTGTAATTGATCACCGCTTCGATGCTCTCTTTCAATATTTTCAACCAAATCCACCTCCACCACCACCAGATCAGGACCCGTCTGCTTAGTTTGTTTATGTTTGCATTGTAGTTTCTGTTTGTTTTCTTCTCTTACTTTTTGCTTTTAGTTGCTCCTCCTTTTTGTGCTGTCAAAAGGGGGAGAAGTTTGTTGTAATGTTGTAATGCCTATTTTTCTAAATGCAGTATCTTTTGTTTCGTATTTACTTGTAGTACCTTTTTTTTCCTGTGTTTAATTCAAAAAAAAAACAAAAAAAATAACAAAAGAAATGTTTTTCAAAAGAAATGGTTTTCTTTCTTACTTGCAACAAATTATTTGACATCATCAAAAAGGGGGAGATTGTTGCAACCCATGACCCCGAGTTTGAGATTTTGATGATGCCAAATAATGAGTGTTTTGGAACTGCGTTTCATTGATTATTATTTTATTTGTTATTTTCCTTGAGCACTAACATTTCAGGAAGATCACAAGTGACTCAGGAAGAAAGGAAGACTCAAGACCGGATAGATTAGGAGTATGAGTCAAACAATGTATTTTTTCATTTATTGTATTTTTTACTTTATTGAGTCTGGTCACAAAATGCGTAAGAGTAAGAGCAACCATGAACACACACAGGGGGAGAGTTCTTTTTTAACTGCAAAAATAACTAAAATTCTTCTCTGTAGATCGTACTGTACGATTTTATTTCGTACTGTACGATCCAAGCTATGTGGACAATTCTGTGAATAGATCGTACGGTACGAAGTACTGTACGATATGTTCAGATCCAAAACCCTAGCCGTGACATAGTTTAAGTAAGTGTTTTTGCGCCGTTCGTACTGTACGAACAGGTTCGTACTGTACGATCCGTTTTTAATACTTACTTAAATTAACCCGTGGTTAGTGTATGTAATACAGGCCTAATGAAAATTTGAACATCGTACTGTACGATAGTAATCGTACCATACGATGAACAGAGACGACATCCGATCGTCCAGACCATCATCCTGTACGAATAGTATCTCATTGTATCGTACCGTACGATATTATATCGTACAGTACGATTAATTTTTGTACTGTTCGTACATCTTCGTTCCAGGACGACGGCTGTTTGTGAAGATCGTACTGTACGATGTTGAATCGTACTGTACGAACAGTAACGGCTAATTTTGAAATCAGAGGTTTTTGGAGCCCGTTTTTAGAT
The DNA here is from genome assembly GCA_016618105.1 of Dendrobium huoshanense. Lineage (NCBI taxonomy): Eukaryota > Viridiplantae > Streptophyta > Magnoliopsida > Asparagales > Orchidaceae > Dendrobium > Dendrobium huoshanense. The sequence continues at coordinate 9,809,835 of CM028354.1, forward strand.
GTCAATCAAGTCTTTTTGGGTAAGAATTACAGAGGGGGTGAACATGGTTAGAGAGGGATTCCAAGGGAGAAAACTCTAGAGAAATTCTTGAGGGTTGAGAGAGGAAGGAGGAGGTGAGCGTTGTGAGGGAGAAGAGGTGTGAGGGAGATCACACGGTTGCTCCAAGCTTGCTGCATCTTGCTCCTCCTGTGGCCCGAGAAGGATTTGAGGAAGGATCTCCAAGGGAAAGGCTCGTCTACATCCGTTACCTCGAGGTTCTCTGCCTTCTCCAGGAGGGAGAAAAACGAGAAGGTTCTCTGCCGTCGCCAAGAGGGTGAAAATAGAGTTTGGTATTCCGCCACGCCGGTTGGTGAATGGGAGGTTTGTTCAGGCTTCTCCGCCTTGCCGAGGGGGGCAAAAGGAGAACTATTTTGATAGTGAAAATCCTGGAGTGGAGGACTCCGGGGAGTGGACGTAGGTCATATTTTGATCGAACCACTATAAAATTCTTGGTGTGTTCTTTCCTTATTGTTGTTTACTTTTTGCTTGCATTTTAAATTTGTCATATCTATTGCATGTGAAATTTTGTGAAAGAAAAATTGCATAAATCTCTGTTTTAAAGTTTCAAAAACAACAAAAAAATTAGAACTCTTGTTTAGGGTTAAGCTTATTAGGAAGAAGTTTTTACAATTCACCCCCCCCCCCCCCCCCTCTTGTCGTTTAGTAATTTCAGCAATAACTTTGGCATCAAACTTGTTAAGTAAAAAACATAGAATTTTATTGACTATTTTAAAGTTTAAAAATTCTTTACCTAAACCATGCAATGATGTTACAATTTGAATAAAATTAGTATACATATCTAAGATCGTCTCATGAGATTTCATGCTAAAGAGTTCATAGTCATGCATAAAAATATTCAACTTAGATTGCTTGACTTCACTAGTACCTTCATATGTAATGAATAAACTGTCCCAAATTGCTTTGCCGGTAGTACATAAAGATATTCTCATATAATCTTCAGAATTTAAAGCACATAACAAACAATTCATATATTTAGCATTTAATTCAGCATAAAGTTATTTTTTTCTACTCCATTCAGAAAAAGGGGTATCAGTTTTGATTCCATCTAAAATACGTGACGGTACAGAATAACCACTTTGAATCATATGCCATATTTGATAATTTATTGATTGCAAAAAAGTAAACATTTGAATTTTCTAATAATTAAAAGAAATATTTTTAAATAAAGCTGGTCTAATGATTAAATATCCCTCTAATGTGTTATAGTTCCTAAAATTAGCCATACTCATTTTTTAAAAACTAGTCTAAACTTCTGATTTTGAAACAAGGCTTTGATACCACTTTTTGGGGCTCATGAATAGGTTGTGAAACCTAAGTTAATGCCAATGTCCCAAGGCTAACCAAGAGGGGGGGGGGGGGGGGGGGTGAATTTGTAATTTAAAATTCAACTCTTAGAATTTTAAAAAATCTTCTTAATTATTACTATAAGTAAAATTTAAAGTTTAAAAATAAACTTTTTAACCATAGTAAATAACTTGCAGTAAAATTAAATGTGGAAGAATAATAAGAAAGAACACACCATATCTATAGTGGTTCGGTCAAATCTTGACCTACGTCCACTCCTCGGAGGCACCCTCTGAATATTTCAATAAACCTCTAGTGACTCTCCTTTTTCTCTCATAACAAGACAAAGAAGTCTTTACAAAATCACTTCCACCTTCCTCGGTGTGACGGAGGAGCTGGGTCCTTTGACACCAAAGAGATCTTCTTCTTCTCAAAACTTCCCTCAAGACGACCCTTAAATTTGATGGTACCGAGGTGCGAGCTCGTCGGAGCAACCGTCTGAATATCCCCTCCACATTCCCTTGAAATTCCCTCCTAGGATCTTCTCCCTCTCAAACTCCACCCTTTCTTCTCTCCCTTTTAAGTTCTCTCTTCAAGTTTTCTTCAAAAGAATGAAGACATAATGGCTACCAAAGATACACTTGTCATCCTTTTAAACTCTCCAAATGATGGCAGAGAATCGGACCGATGTTATTGAACTTCACTTGACAGCCTTCAGAGGAGATGGGCAGAAACTTGAAGGAAACAAAGAGATCCTCGCTTTGGGTAATCTTGTGAATCCCTCACAAACCCCTCATTTGATCTCTCACTCTTCACTCACACAATCTCTCCCAAACATTCACACTTAATGATCCCTCTTAAGAAAAGACAACAACAAAGTCTCTTGTAATAGTTTCTAGAACTCCTTATATAGAAAGGACAAGAAAAAACTGCCTAAAAATTGAAGATTTCAAGTTCTGAGCGCTCACGATCATCCCGTATGAACCTATGTTAATACGTACAAACTTTTCAAAAATTTTTGCATACGAACATGTTTTGAATTGGTACGAACTCATTTCGTCTGGTATGAACAGAATAATTTCAAAGTTCATATGTACAAATCGTTAGGACGAAATGAACAAAAAACATAACAAAGACGTTAGTCCGAGTAAGATAAAAAAATATCGTCTGTACGAATTGTGCATTTTGGTAAAATAGAGTCGTTCGTCCCGGTACGATTGAAAAATATCATCCGTAGGAACTGAACTTAGAAAAAAATTTGCCTTCTCTATTCGTTCCATTGCTTATTGGGGTAAATAACTAACCAGATCATCCCGTACGAAGTGGTATCGTACAGTACAATCAGTTTAAAAGTGTGAATTTTAAAACTCTCCCTTGTTATGTGTGTGCTCAGTTACTCAAATTACAATCACACTCTCTTAGATTCAATAAAATAAAAAATACAGACTTCAATTACAATTAAACTTTAAACTGATATTGACTTGAAAAGTCTTCAACAATCTGGAGTATGATTTTCCTGAAATGTTAGTCCACACAAGAGTAAAAACAATTCTTCCAAAATATGTTAGGAGAAATAATAATCAAAACAATAGTATTTGTAATGATAAAAAACATACAAGTTGCAAAAATGTTAAACATGCAAAGCTAAGTAGCAACTATCTCAACATAAGCCACTAACCCTTTCAAAATGATAAAAGAAATCCATAAGCTTTTGAATTTTATTAATAGTCCCTTTAGAAAACACAATAAAATCATCCCAAAACATAAATGAGATAGAGGAACTCCTCCCAAAGTTCTAAAATAAAGGCCAGGATTGGCATCCTAGATAATATGTTAAAATTAAAAATTGTAATTATGGTATCTTTATTAAGACAGTTGAATTAAGCAAATCATCCTGGATGCTATTAATAAAATTTTGGACGATAGGCTCAAATCATAAAGACTCAGCCGCCAAACTCTTTTAGGTATGATATTATTTTTAGAAATCATACAGGATGATCTCATATTATCCTTAATGATTCATTACAATCATGCCTAAATTAGCCAGGCAAGTAAGAAAAGTAATTAAGGTTTGATTGATCAATCATATCGTCTTGAACAATCAAAGGATCGTCCTGGACAATCCATATGAAAAACCTTAATCTTCTCCTGAATCACCTGGATGGCTAGAACGATATGCTGGATGATTAGTTGAAATTCTCCATCATCTAGGTGTATCACCTAGATGACCAGAATGATGTGTTAGATGATAATCCCTAATTTTGAACTAATTGTATAGGACGATTCTAGAATCGTCTTGGACGATACATTATATTTTTTCATCATCCAACATAAATCTTCTAGATGACTAGAATGATGTGCTGGATGTTATGTATAGTCTTGAACTAATCATATAAGATGATGTTCACATTGTCCTAGATGGTCAAAATAAATAAGGCTTCTAATCAGCTAACCCTCCTAGATCGTCTTGGCCAAAAGGGTTGAAAATACACTGATAGTATAGGGTGATCTATCACTGATAGTATACAGATCGTCCTAGACAATCTTTGATGACAAGTTGTAAATTAGGGAAAATCTTAAGCCCTTTTTTATAAGATATCTTCTTTATTCAAGAGGAGATATTTTATTTCTTTCTTGACCTGAGAGAGCCAAGAGAAGGAGAGGGAGAGCTTGGGAGGGAGAGAGATTATCTTGTGAGGGAGAGTTTGTGAGGGGGTTCATAAAGGTTTCTTCAAGAAAGGATCCAAGTCGTCTTCTCCAGTCATCATTCCTGGTTCCTTGAAGGCTCTATGGAGGTCTTCTTCAGCAATCTATTAAGATTCTATGCTTTCTTCAGGAGGAAGCAAAAAGAGGTCGGGTTCTCTACCTCATCGGGGTCGGTAAAAAGGAGTTTGTAAAGACTTCTCCACCTTGCTGTGAGAGATAAAGGAGAGTCACTATGTTTTAGTGCAATACCCGAAGGAGAGGCTCCGTGGAGTGGATGTAGGTCAAGTTGACTGAACCACTACAAAATTTGGTAAGCTCTTTCTAACTAAGTTTCCACATTTTAATTTCAGCACTTTATTTTCATATGGATGATTATATGGTTTGATGTTTTAAATCATTTTAAAAATATCATGCTTTTTTGTTTAAGAATTTTTAAAACTATCAATCCACCCCACTCTTGGTTAGCCTCGGGCTAGTTCATAAGGGCTTAACAACCCTAACAAACTTTCATATTAAGCTAGGGTTGCACCACTATAAAAAATGCATTTGTATGCCTATTTTCATAAAAAAGTAAGTAAAATCCATCATTAATTAGTATTTATGGTAAATTTTTATGGTAATCACACTTGTAAAAATTGCCCTCTAGCTGAAGTACGCAACCCGCCCGTATGCTCATTTGCATGACCCACCGCATCCTCCAGGCATGTAGGCCTATGGTGGGGTTTGAACCACAGCCTTGCGCCCGCATCCTTGTCCGATTGTAATGCCACTTTATATTATAACTAATTGAATATAAAAATTAATACTAATTAATATTATTATTTTGAAATTAATACTCATTTTTTTAAGATTAAAAAATTTAATATATTTTATTTAATTGAATAATAAATTATTAAAATTTTAATTTAATAATGTTAAATTAATTTAATTTAATTTAACAAAATGAATAATTTTAGATATATATATAATACACAATTTCTAAATATTTAAAATTCCATACAAAATCTTCAAGAAATGCCATCGAAAAATCTACCATAATTTCTAACGGATTTATTTCCACCGAAAAAATCATTGGAAATGAGGGTTTTTCTTGTAGTGCAAGTATAGTTCTCTTTACTATCAAATTCAAATTTAATCATAAAGTTGTGTGTTATGAATGCAAAGAGAATAAATCTTAACACTATTAATCTCAATATATTTTTATAGCTCTAGTTACATTATTATTCTTCCAATAATTATTTATTTGATACCAAAAGCTGTGATGCTTCTAGATTTTAATTATGAAGAATAATTTATGTTATTTTAATTAGTCTACAAAAACCACTAATCTTATTTAAATAAATAGAAACAAAAAGAAGCAACTATAATATCAAAGGGATCTATATTCATTCCTTAAAATTCATATATAATAATTAGACATTCATTCTTTAATATTAATCTATCTCTCCTTGTTCTAGGTTATAAAAGAATAAAATAAAGGTATTAAAATAAATAAAATTAAACTTTTAATCCTAATCCGTCTCACTCCATTGGATTTTGACACCTTCAAAAAAATATATGAAAATCATGAAGTTATAACACCTCATTAGATGACTCTAACCTACAATTGCAATTAGGTGTGCCAAAATGGATTTTTTTATATGGTTTGGTTCAAACTTAAAATTGATATGCCTTCAATATGTCCAACTTGAGCTCGACGTGATTAGACAAATAAGTTAGAAATTCAAACCCTCACCTGACCCAAAGGGTTACAGAGTTGACTTGATTTGACAAGAAAACAACTGATGTGAGTGCTCATCACATGAGTGGAGCACGAGCAACGTGAAAGAATGCCCCTACATGAGTGAAACTATAGACAAGGATGAGCATGAAAGGGAGTGCGCGATTTTGGGCTAGCACCACTAAAAAAAAGCCTTTTTTGATGGCTATTTTCACCAAAAAATAAGTAAAATCCATCATTAATTAGTATTTTTTGGTGAGTTTTTTTATGGTAAACACACATATGAAAATTACCCGCCCACCGAAGTGCGCAACCTGCCCGTATGCCTGTTTGCATGGCCCACCACAGCCTGCAAGCATGTAAGCCTTTGGCGGGGTTTGAACCCCAGCCTTACACCCGCAACCCTGCCCAATGATCATGCCACTTTATATTCTAACTAATATATTCTTAAAATTAATACTAATTAATCTTATTATTTTGAAATTAATACTATTTTTTTAAGATTACAATAATAAATATATTTTATTTAATTGAATAATGAATTATTAAACTTTTAATTATTTTAATTTAGCAATATTGAATTAAATTAAATTAATTTAACAAAATAAATAATTTTAGATATTTATAATAAAATTTTTATAGAATATTTAAAATTCCATAAAAAATCTTCCATAAATCTTGCGATAAAATCTAACGGATTTATTTCCACTAGAAAATTTGTCGCAAATGAGGGTTGCCAGTATAATTCTCCTTACTATGAAATTGGAATTCAATCATAAAGTTGTGTTATGAATGCAAACAAAATAAATCTTAACACTATTAATCTCAATCGATTTTTATAGCTCTAAACTCTTCCAATAACTATTTCTTTGATGCCAAAAGTTGTGATGCTTCTAGATTTAAATTATGAAGAATAATTTAAGTTTTTTTAATTAATCTACAAAGCCGCTAATCTTATTTAAATAAATAAAAACTAAAAGAAGCAACTATAATATAAAAGGGATCTATATTCTTTCCTTAAAATTCATATATAATAATCAGATTTTCATTCTTTAATATCAATCTATCTCTCCTTATTCTAGGTTATAAAATAATAAAATAAAAATATTAAAATAAATAAAATTAAACTAAAAGAAGCAACTATAATATAAAAGGGATCTATATTCCTTCCTTAAAATTCATATACAATAATCAAACATTCTTTTTTTAATATCAATCTATCTCTCCTAATTCTAGGTCATAAAAGAATAAAATAAAAATATTAAAATAAATAAAATTAAACTTTTAAGACTTGATCTATCTCATTGCATTGGATTCTAACCCATTTCAAAAAATATATGAAAATCATGAAGTGATAACACCTCAGTAGATGACTATAACCTACAACTACAATTAGGGGTGCCAAAATGGATTTTTGGATTGGGTTTGGTTCAAACATAAAATTGACATGCCTTCAATAGATCCAACTTGAGCTCAACATGATTAGACAAATAGGTTAGAAATTCAGACCCTAACTTGACCCAAAGGGTTACCGAGTTGACCAGATTTGGCACAAGAACAACGGGTGTGAGAGCGCGTCACGTGAGTGAAGCGCGAGCCACGTGCAAGAATGCCCCTGCATGAGTAAGACTATAGATGAAGGCGGGTATGAGAGGGAGTGTGGGATTGTTGGCTATTAGTCTTTGCTTGCACCACTATAAAAAAGGCATTTTTGATGGCTATTTTTGTTAGAAAATAAGTAAAATCCATCATTATTTAGTATTTTTGGTGATTTTTTTATGGTAAACACATGTCTGAAATTTGCTCGCTTGTCGAAGTGCGCAAACCGCCAGTATGCCCATTTGCATGACCCAACACAGCCTGCAAGTGTGTAGGCCTATGGCGGGGTTCGAACCCCAGCCTTGCGCCTGCATCCCCGCCCGATCATCATGCCACTTTATATTATAACTAATAGAATATAAAAATTAATACTAAATAAATTTTTTATTTTTAAATTAATACTTTTTTTTTTAAGATTGAAATAATTAATATATTTTATTTAATTGAATAATGTATTATTAAAATTTTAATTAATTTAATTTAACAAATGTTTAATTAAATTAATTAAATTTAATTTAACAAAAATAATAATTTTAGATATTTATAAAAAAAATTCTAGAATATTTATATTCCATAAAAAATCTTCCAAAAATCTTGCCAAAAATTCTACCGGAATTTCAAACATATTTATTTCCACCGAAAAGTTTGTCGGAAATGAGGGTTTTTCTTGTAGTGCCAGTATAGTTCTCTTTACTATCAAATTGGAATTCAATCATAAATTTGTGTGTTATGAATGCAAAGAAAATAAATCTTATCACTATTAATCTCAACAATTTTTATAGCTCCAGTTACATTATAATTCTTCCAATTACTATTTCTTTGATACCAAAAGTTTTGATGCTTCTATATTTAAATTATGAAGAATAATTTATGTTATTTTAATTAATCCACAAAAGCCACTAATCTTATTTAAATAAATAAAAACTACAAAAAGCAACTATAATATAAAAAAGATCTATATTCATTCCTTAAAATTCATATATAATAATCAGACATTCATTCTTTAATATCAATCTATCTCTACTTATTCTAGGTTATAAAAGAATAAAATAAAAGTATTAAAATAAATAAAATTAAACTTTTAAGACCTAATCTGTCTCACTCTACTGGATTCTGACCCCTTCCGAAAAATATATGAAAATCATGATGTGATAACAGCTCAGTAGGTGACTATAACCTACGACTGAAATTAGGGGTGCCAAAATGAATTTTTGAATTGGGTTTGGTTCAAGCTTAAAATTGACATTCCTTCAAAAGATTCAACTTTAGCTCAACCTAATTAGATAAATAGATTAGAAATTCAGACCCTAACCTGACTCAATGGGTTATCGAGTTGACCCTATCTGACACAAAAATTATGGGTGTAAGAGCGCATCACGTGAGTGGAACACGAGCCACGTGCAAGAATGCCCCAGCATGAGCGAGACTATAGATGAGGGCGGGAATGAGAGGGATTGCGTGATTTTGGGCTATTAGGCTAGGGTTGCACCACTACAAAAAAGGCATTTTTGATGGCTATTTTCATAAAAAAAAAAAAGTAAAATCCATCATTAATTAGTATTTTTTTGTGAATTTTTTATGTTAAAGACACGTCTGAAAAATTATTAATGGAAAAAAAATATGTCAAAATATTTTTCACTGGCTTTTCGACAAAAATTGCGATCGATAAATTTTTACAAGAATTTATCACCTTAAAATTAAAAAAATAGCAAAATAATTTTTTTTGTTTATTATAATTATTTTGCTCATTTTTTCAAGTTTAAATTGGCATCCTGCTACCCCATTGAACTCATTGAACCTATACTAGACTACCTGCTGACTCGTAGAACCAACCTGCCAATTAGCGCAACCATGCCCGCTCCCCTGACCTATAGAACTACAAACACCTAGCTGCTGTTCCATACCTGCCCACTATAAAATAAATAAAATAATTCTTTTAGTTTTATATATTAAAGTCTTCTCCGCACAGTAAACGGAAATGAGTAGGAGAAGGAAAGCAGGTAATGGACTTCTACGGGGAACTAAAAATTTAATTAGTAAGTTTAATAATTAGTTAAGTTAGTTTATTTTAACTAGTTAATTAGTTAATTTACTTAATTAATCAATTAGTTAATTTTTTTAATTAGTTAATTTCATAATTAGTTAAATTAATTAAAGTTTTAATTTAATAATTAATTAAATTAGTTAATTAGTTAATTTTATTTTATAAATTAATTCTTTTAAAATTAGTTAAATTACTTAATTTAAATAATTATCCAAAAAAATTTGAAATTTTGTCAAAATTCCACTAGAAATTTGTTAGAAATTCATAAAAATCTATCGAAATATTCGACAAAAAATATGAGAAATTCTGTTCAAAATGCGCCATAAATCTTATGAAAAAGCTACAATATTTTTTGGTAAAAAAATTTTGTGGGTAATTTGCAATTTTTTTCTTATAGTAAACTGTGTAGGCGGGAGCGAGATTGTATGTGGGGTGCATACATGACTGTGGGTACAAGCACAATAAGCATGTGGTGAATCATCATTTTTAGGCTGTTCTTCTATAAGCAAGGTTTATAGGAGAATATTCAAGAAAAATAGAACCCTAGTATTTTAGGTGTCCACTCATATTACTTTGATGAATTAGATAGGATTTTTAGTACTAAAATTATTTATGATGAAGAAGAAGATACAATTTGTAGAGTAGAAAATATTAAATTAGAAAATAGATATGAAACTCAGGATTCATTACCTAGAGAGAATGGAGGTATTCATCTAGTCACTCTAGAGAACTTATATTAGGAGATCCATTCATAGGGGAAATTAGGACTAGGCATGGTCTTAGAAAGGAGGTTAACCACATAACTTTTATCTCTATGATAGAAGCCATAAGTGTAGATCATGCACAAGCTGATGAATTCTTAATTATAGTTATGCAAGAGGAGCTTAATCAATTTATTAAAAATGGTGTGTATGAATTAGTAAGTAGACCCTCCTATTAAAGTGTTGATGTGACTAAATGGATATTTAAAAATAAATTAAATGACTCTATGTTAGTAATTAAAAATAAAGCTAGGTTAGTAGCTATGAGGAATAACTAAATTGAGGGAATATATTTTAAGGAGACCTTTACCCTTGTAGCTAAACTAGAAGTTACACTATAAGAATATGGATCAAAAGTGACAAAAAATAGTGACAAAAAAATGGCCGCTAAAGATATCTTTTAGCAACTAAAAGTAAGTAAGGCCTCTAAATAATAAGGAAGCTTGATATTATCCACCAAAAAGAAAAATTGTTAGCTAATTTTGTCGGTAAAGTCTAGAATTTTTTTTTTTAAATACCATTAATATTTTATGTAATGATAAATATTCTTAAATAAAAGTTATGTTGAAATATAGATGATTTGTTTGCAAAAAAATCAAAATGATATAATTGATTCATCATTCAATTTCTACAAAATATATGTTGGAGTTACCTTAAATTTGGCTCGACCCATATTTGTTCAAATTCCTGACTGTCATACACTTCGCATATATGTCGCAGGTTCAAGGGGCAGCGCCCCTAGGGGGTTTCCAGTGTCCTCGGAACAAATTTTTGTTATAAGGATATTTTCGAAATTCAAATTAATAAATAAAATGGTGAATTCAAATTAATATTCATATTTTTAAGATGGGAAATTTAATAATTTATGTATAAAATAAAAAACTATAAATTATTTAAAATTCAATAATTACTTATATAAATAAAACTATACTTAACAATTAACAATTACTTAATAATTAAAAATTAAACAAAACCTATACTTAGGACTCTCGCGATCTCACCTCTCATGCACTTGGTTGCTATCGATTTTGCTCCCGTCGTCTGCCCTAGCTTTTTAGCGATGAACCTCCAACCAAACGACCGATTCCCCATTTAGCGGCCACGACTCCACATCATTCTGTTCGTGTGCGTAGATATGAGTTCCCTCCCTAGAAATTATTTGGACACTCTCGCAAATTTGCATTTGTCAGTTTCTTCCTCTTATGTTATCTATAATACTATTTTTCCTCTTTTCATTTCAAAAATTTCTACGATCTCCTTTATCGTAGGCTTGCACCTCATTTTCATGATATCATCCAATATTATTGAATTTTATAGTTTCTTTAAGGGGTTTCCATTATACACTTATGCAGTGATGCTCATATTTGCTCTGGTTTTGGTTTAAGCTCTCATATTCTATTATAGGTTTTGGTTTTCTTTACTTATCAGTAATGTAGTTTTTGAGTTGTTTTTGGATTAGATTAGATGTAGGAATTGTTATTTAGATGCATGAATTGTTAATTACTATTTTTTATTGCTGTTGTATCTTGATGATTATCTTAGACTTGCACAAAGTTTTTATTTTGCTAGTAAGATCTTCTAGATTTAGAACTATTTACAACAGTCATATATAGTTGAGGTTGTAGTTAACTAAAGATTTTTAACAATGAGTTTGTTTTAATTTAATTTGCAAATATTTGAGATTCTATTATGTAAGCTATTTGATCCAAATAGTATAATCCGATCAAATGTTTTCAATCTTCGTTTCCATCATATCTTCAAAGCTTCAATTTCAATTTGATCTATTAACTTAAAACCATGATCTAATCAAGTCAACCTGAATTAATGGGATGTTTTACTTTATGTATATTTTAGTAAACTAATTTATAATAAATCATGTAAATATACATTTGATGTATCATGAAGAAATTATCTTGATTGGGCACGAATCTCGAGGCAAAATTGAGCTAGAAACTTCATAAATTAAATTCGGGATCACCTGAACTCTAATTTCAGTGAACTTATAGTCAAACTGAGTGTCTCAAAAATACAAACTCAATGACACCATTTTCGACTCAATCCAAGCCCAAATGAGTGCAAATCAAGGACCTGAAGTGCTATTGGAAAGTTTGAATCACAATTTGAGTTACCAAACAATTTCTAAATATGATGTTCTTATATTCGAATCAAGGGGCTCGACGAGAAGAATCTAACGAGCCCAATATTTCTAAATTCCAACATCATTAAGACCGTCAAATGTCCTATGAATGGTGCATAAACAAGGGATTCAATATCGGCCGTCCATCCGACCACTGCTTATTTACTCCTAATCTCTCACCTATTTACAAGCCATGCCACTTCAAAAAATCTATAAATAGACCCCTCATTTCTCATGAGAGGGGACCCAAGCAAGAAGAAGAAGAGAAGAACAAGAGAGGGATTGGAGGGAAGAAACTCCTCCACGACCACCGCCGGAATCCGTCCAGATGCCCGAGTGACGCCAGAATTCTGCCCGAGTGTCGCCAAAATTCTTTTCAACACCCCAGTGATGCCAGAATCCTAACTGACATTCAAGTGACACCAGAATTTTGCCCGATCTCCTAGCAATGCTGAAACTCTGCCCGATGTTATAACTAGATTTCAATCTAGAAGTGTTTCATTGAAACCTGATTGTCCTAAATTTCAAGGACGAGTCAGTCTCTTGTATCTCAAAAAAATACTAGTGAATCTTTTTGAACTGGGCGTGGCCCATTGGTTTTTTCCTTTACAGGGTTTTCCACGTAAAAATCCTAGCCTGGTCTTTCTATTTCTTACTTTTTTGTGTGTTGGATATCCGTACAATACAGAGACGAGAATTTTCTAACTCTATTGCCGCGTATATTCTAGCTCGCAAAAATTTGGTGTCGTTTGTGGGAAACATTATCCCAGAATTTCAAGTAATGCTTCAATGGTCAACAGGCGTAGCAGTCGTATCATTGGGGCTTCTCTCTCCAACTCCCACCAGTCCAGAAATCACTCTATGAATCATAGACGCCCTATGTTTGCCTCATTTTACCCTTGGGGAAAAACGCTACTGGAGAATGAACCTCGAGACCTTCCTTAAAAGAGAGAATCCAAAAGATGGAAGAGTCTCAAAATGAGATCCTTCAACTCCTGCAAGAGATTCGGCAGTCGGTACTAGCACAACAAGAGGAAGTTCTTCTCCCTTGAGATCCACCACTGTCCGAAGATGTTTAACTTGAACATCTTCAAGCAGAGATTCATCTTCCTCTGCCAAAGAGGCATCTACAATCACATCAGAATAATAAACTTATCAATATAGTATGTTCTACCCATCCCTCACACACCAGTCGACAACCTCGCATTCTTCCAGATCTCCATGAAGACTCAGCCCAACCGCACGTTGCTGAGCTCCCTCATAATGCCCTACATCATGAATTATGGAGATTAGTATGAGAAGAGTTCCCTTGAGGAGATGTGAGGCAAACTCTTTGATAGAGGAACTTCCAGGAGTCATCACCTCTAACTGAAGCCATTCTTCAACACCCCATTCCAGTTGGATTCAAAGTACCAAGCATTGAATCATATAATAAAAAATCTGACCCCTATGAGCATATCAATCACTATAGAACCATCATGCATATCCAGTGAGCCTCTGACACACTTCTCTGCCACGTTTTTCCTACCACCCTTAAAGGACATGCTCGAACATGGTTCTATTTGCTCCCCTCTAGAACAATTCCTTCATTTGTCAAATTGGCCAAAGTGTTTATTGAATAGTTTGTGGCCAATTGATGAATTGCTAAAGATTCTTCGCACCTCTCCAGGATCCATCAAAATGAAGGAGAATCAATGGAGTATTTTCAACGATTTTCCACCGAGGCTTGACAAATTCCAGGAGTAAATCCTGAGTTGCTGAGAGGAGTCTTTCTCGGAGGCCTTCATCCTGAACCTTCTATTTGGCACTTATGCGAGATACTGTTCATTCATGTGCCTACCTGATTCATCATATGGAGTCACAAATCTCAATAGATGAAGCCATAATTGCTCACAAAAAATAGTTTGAGCAAATCAATGGGAAACACAAGGGTACACCTGAGATGGATAATTCATCCTCACAACATAAGAAGCAAGGGAAGAATAATCTACCTCCTAGGCCTCCACTTCCGTGTTGGGAACCTCGATAGGAAAAGGAATATACCCAACTCAACACATCTCGATCAAATATATTGATGGCCGTTCGAGATCAAGATATAGTGAAATGGCCGAATCCTTTAAAGCCGAACACAAGAAATCTAGATCAATACTATCACTTTCATCATAGTCATGGTCACTACCAAAGCCTTTAAGCAACTCAAGAATGAGAATGAAAGACTTATCTGTCAGGGCTATCTTTGACAATTTATTTGAGATCCACCTACCCGAGAGGAAGCTTGTCCCGCTAGGGGGCAGAATCAACAAAAAAAAAAAAAACCATTGAATAATATTCAAATGGTTGGTGAGATTGAATAACCATTCACTTCGTGTATTTGTATTAGCAATATTACTAGTCTTGTTTCATCATGTCTCTTTTATGTTAAGTAGGATGTCACTTTGATATCTCTAATATCTTTTTCCTAGTTAAACATTATATTATGCCCGTACGTATATCTTATGTATTGAGTACATTGTAATTTGTATATCCCTAAGTCATACTAGGGACTTATTTTATTGTCTTAGATGACATAGTAATATGTTGTTCACTCCATTTTAGTATTGTTTCATTTTAAAGGATAAAAAATAACAATAAAAAACTACTGATAATATAATATCTTTATTTGTATTTTGGAAAATACATAATCTTTATTGTATCTCAATCACTGGATGATCAATCCTAGGGGATTTGATCCGACCTCTTCCACACAGGTTAACGTTATCGAACAGGGCTATGACATATAACCTTGGATAGGTCTTATATCCTTGGTGGATTCTCTCGACCTCTTTCACACAGGTTTGATGGATGACTATGGCACCCCAAGAGGGGGGTTGAATTGGAGTTTTTAAAATTTTTATTAAAAGAAGAAAATTTAAATGCTTTTTAAGCAGTTTTGAAAAAGAAAAAGAAATCACATAGTTTTTATGAAGAAGACAAATAAAATTAGATGCAAAAAATAAAAATAAGAGGTGTAAAATTTTTACGTGGTTCGGCTCGGACTCTAATCTGACCTACGTCCACGCTAGCAAACTCTCGTGCTAGAATTCACTAATCCCATATTTGCTTTGCAAACCTCACTTCTTTAAACAAAAGAACTTCTTTACAACTTAAGTACTCTCATACATGGGTGAGTACAACCCAATCTATTTACAATTAAAACTTCACTAAGCCAAAATGGCTTAGATCAAGAAAATGAAAAATATAATTTGATGTAAATAATACAATCCCAAATTATCTTGTAATAAAATATCCACAATATTTGAGCTGATCTTACAAATTAATTTTAATCACCTCACTTCTTGTTAATGAAATATTAAATTTTCTCACTTTAAGATAGATTTATATTTTGTTTAAAATAAGAATAATATTTTAAATAAAAATATATTCTTACTGATTTAAACTTTCACTGTTCAAGTAAAATAAAATAAATTGGCTTATAGATATAATTCTATTCCACCTTAAAGAAGTAAAAATACATGCTTTGCTAAACTTTATGAATTTAAAGGATATGATATAGAGAATTTTAATATAAAATTTCCAAAAAGTATTTCACCATAAAATAATTATTTTCAAGAAAGAAATATATGGTGAAGGCTAAAAGAACAGCAAGTATAGATTTAGAGAAGGAAAGCAAACTCGAAAACTCTAAGAGATGTTACTCGGTTTTGTGTTGAAGCTTTCCAACAACAATTTTGATCTTGCAAATGAAAAGAGTTCTTGGAATAAGAATCAAAGTTTCTCCTTTCAAGATTTAGCATGTAAAGAGGAAAGGAAGAATGAAAGAATTGCATGAGATTTTCCTTTGGTGCCTTACATGAGGAAGATGAGAGGTATTTAAAGAGAAATGGCAAGTAAAGCCACATTTGAATTAAAGTATTATTATAATATATTTTTTATCAAGTAATAATATTATATTTCATTAAGAATTCATTTATATTAAATATATATGAGATTCAAAAGGCTATAAAATGGCTAGCCATATGGGAAGGTCAAAAAGTCTTCATATGAATACAAAATAGAGCAAAAACAGCTAGTAGTAGATTATATTTAAATCAGATAATGTTTGAAAATTCATTACAAATTCAACTGAATTCTAAATAAGTCATATAACCTATCAATATATATCTATAGACTTCATATTATCTAATACAATAACAATTAGATCACGTTTCGGAAACCATAATATCATATTCAGTAAAACTCATGCACATTTTTAAATATTTAAGGATATATTGAATATTAATATAATAATATGATGAAATATATATATATATATATATATATATATATATATATATATATATATATATATATATATATATATATAGAAGTGAAACAAGTTAGTTTAAAATAAATACATAATAAAAGTATTGCCATATAAGCTTATTACCTTTGATTTCCCTAAATAAATAATTTTTCATATTTGATAATAATTAATCAATCAATGAAAGTTATAAAAGTTATTTAATAAAGAAATCTTATAATTAATAGATATTTAAATTGTGAGCAAATTAAATCATGTAAGTAAATATTAATGGACCACTAACAAATTCCTACGATAATGTAAAATCCTTCAAGTTGTCAATCTTGGTCTATCTTAATCTCAACATTTGATTGAACTTGAGTTGTGTAATGTAAATCCCATAAGTGATTATTATGCACATCATTAGACCTGAAATACTTAGCAAACAAATTAAAGCATCCAAGCATATGTTTGTTGCCATCAAAATCTCTAAAATAGGTCATGAGGTAGATAATATCAACAATTTTCCCCTTTTTGATGATGAGATACTTATAAGGGTATAGTTATAACAAAGGTGCAAATTGACCTTTTATCATAACTTTTAAGCATTAGAATATATATATATATATATATATATATATATATATATTTGAGAAATATGCAAATAATTCTCCCCCTAAATATATGCATGTAAAATGAATTATGACCAATATATATAGTTCTTCTCGCCCTTTGACAACATCAAAAAGAATAATTAAACATATAAAAGAAATTTAAATGTTAGGATCTAACATCCTAAGCATACATCTTAACATACTAAATCTCTCTTCAACTAAAGGTTTTGTAAAGATATCAGCTATTTGAGAATCTTTGTTTACAAAATCTATATTCACATCACCTTTATTAATATGATCTCTAATAAAATGATGTCTAATCTCTATGTGTTTAGTTCATGAATGTTATATAGGATTTTTTGTTAAACTTATAGCACTTGTATTATCACATTTGATGGGAATATTTTTATGCTTAATTCCAAAATATTCTATTTATTATTTTAGCCATAAAACTTGAGCAACATAACTACCTGCGGCTATGTACTCTACTTCAGCAGTGGATAAAGTGACTAAATTTTGTTTTCTAGAAGATCAAAAAATAAGTGATGATCCTAAAAATTGACAGATTATTCAAGATGTACTTTTTCTATCAACCTTACAACCAGTATAACCTGCATTAGAATATGTAACTAAACTACATGATACTAAATTTTTAGGATACCATAAGCCTAATTTATGAGTTCCGATCAAATAGTGAAATATTTTCTTAACTGCTGTTAATTGTGTTTCCTTAGGATTAGCTTGAAATCTTGCAACATAAACATACAACAAACATAATAACAGGCCGACTAGTAGTAAGATACAAAAATTAACCTATCATACTCCTATAAAGTTTTTGATCTATTGGTTTTCCTGATTCATCTAAATCAAGTCTAGTTGATGGGTTTATAGGAGTTTTACTCAATTTGAATCTGTTCATATCAAACTTTTCTAATAATTCATTTATGTATTTAGTTTGACATATGAATATGCCTGACTCTAGTTGTTTTACTTGAAATCCTAAGAAAAGGTGAGTTATCCCATCATACTCATTTCAAATTCTTTTGACAATAATGAGAAAAACTCATGACATAAACTCTCATTAGTACTTCCAAATAATATATCATTAACATAAATCTGTATAATAATCAAATCATTTCCAATATTTTTAATAAAAAGAGTTGTGTCTACCTTATCTTTTCTAAAATTATGTTGAATTAAAAAGTTACTTAACCTATCATACCAAGCATGTGGAGTCTGTTTTAAATCATATAAAGCTTTTTTTAGTTTATATACATGATTAAGAAAATTAATGCTTTCAAAACCTGGTGGTTGTTCTACAAAAACATCTTAATCAATATACCCATTCAAAAATGCACTTTTTATATCCATTTGAAAAAGTTTGAAGTCCTTAAAACAAGCAAAGGCAAGGAGTAATATAATGGCTTCTAGCCTTGCTACGGGTACAAAAGATTCTTCAAAGTCTATTACTTCTATTTGTGTGTACCCTTGTGCAACTAATCTAGCTTTATTTTTAATAATACTTCCTGAGTCATCTAGCTTATTTTTATAAATCCATTTAGTTCTAATTTTATTTTGATCATGAGGTCTTATGACTAACTCCCAAATATCACTTTTAATAGATTGATTAAGTTCCTCTTCCATAGCAATTATCTAAAAATTATCTTGTAAAGCTTCATCTATATTTTTAGGTTCGATTTTCGATAGAAATGCAGAATGTTCTACCTCATCCCTAAGGTTTCTCCTAATCTTAACACCTTGGAAAGGATCACCAATTATTAACTCTTTTGGATGATTTCTATTATATCTCCATTCTTTAGGTAATGAATCATCCTCCTTTTCTTCCAAATTTATTTTCTTTATATTTTCAATATCTTCATCATTTAAATCATTACTTATTAGATCTTTAGGATTTTCATAAAAAATTATATGAACGGATTCTTCAACCATTAATTTTCTCTTATTAAAAACTCTAAAAGATTTTCCAAAAATTGAATATCCTAAGAATATACCATCATCAGACTTACTATAAAATTTATCTAAAGGATCCTTATCATTATTTAAAATAAAACAATTACATCCAAAAACATGTAAATGACTAATCTTAGGTTTCTTTTCAAAAAATATTTCGTAAGGGGTATTTTTAAGAATTGGTCTTAAATAAACTCTATTTGTAACATAGCATGCAGTGTTTATTGCTTCTTCCCAAAAATACTTTGGAAATTTATATTCATCTAACATTGATCTTGCTAATTCTACCAAAGTATGATTCTTTCTTTCAACTACACCATTTTGCTGAGGAGTCCTAGGAGCTGAAAAATTATGTCTAATTTCATTTTCATCACAATAATTTTCAAATGATTTATTTTCAAATTCTCCATCATGATCCATTTGAATTCTATGAATAAAATAACCTTATTCTCTTTGAATATACTTAGTAAATTTTCTAAAATCATCAAATGCATTATTTTTATTAGCTAAAAATAATACCCAAGTGTATATTGAATAATAATCTACAATAAAAAAATCATAGTTTTTACCACCTAAACTAGTTGTGTTAATTGGCCCAAATAAGTCCATGTGTAATAATTCTAAAGGTCTATTTGTAGAAACTATATTTTTACTCTTGAATGAACTTTTCATATGTTTACCATGAATGCATGCATCACATATAGAATCAAAATGAAAATTAATTTTTGGTAAATCAACTACTAAATCAAGTTTAGAAATTTTATTCAAAGTGTGAATATTGGCATGACACAGCCTTCTATGCCATAACCAAACATCATCATTTGTAGATTTCATGCAAAGTAAATTCAAATTAATATCATTTGTATTCTCTAAATCAATCAAATAACTATTTTTATGTCTATTTCCTATAAGCAAAATAGTTTCATTATTTCTAATAATGCAATGTGAAGCATAAAATGAAATATTTAAACCTTTATCACATAATTGACTAATTGATATTAAATTATGTTTTAAACTAGAAACAAATAGTACTTTTTCTAAAGTAATAGAGTTCTTACATATGGATCCAATGCCAATAATCTTTCCCTTTGCATTATCTCCATATGTGACATATCCTCCATCACTTGATTCTAATGTAGAAAATTTTACTTTATCGCCCGTCATATGTCTTGAACATCCACTGTCCAAGTACCACATGCCTTCATTGATTTTACTTTGAAGGCATTCCTACAAAAGAAAATTAAATGTTAACTTTTGGAACCCAAATATTTTTGGGTCCACATTCTAAATGAGTTGTAAGATATCTATAATGTATGGTAGTTAAAGTACTTGTATTTTTTGGAACACATACAAAAGATGATTGTTTAGCATTTTGTGATCTACGAGCATAGCAATCAAATGAGATATGTAATTTTCTACCATAATAATTACACCAAATATTAGTGTTTGCATATGGCTTTGCATGATTTGTATGTGACATATAAGAATTTTTGTTAGATGTTGTAATTGATGGAGATCTATAATAAACATGTGATTTCATGCATAAATCTAGTCTTGCTTTTAATAGAATATTTTCTCTTTCAAGTTTACAAACAAGTAAAGAATGATCTAATAAAGAACTTTTTTTATTTTTCAAATCATAACATTCACTTTTTAAATCATGAAAATGCATATCTAAAATTTTATGCTCTTTTTATAAAGCATTATATTTTCTTTTTAATTTTTTATATTCAATGACTAATTCATTAAAATCATCATCTAATTCTTCATAAGAAATATCATTACATACCTCTTGAGAATCACAATCTGATTCTCCTCCTGCCATAAGGCAAATGTTCACCTCTTCATCTGAAGAACTTGATTCATCTGAATCTGGGTTAGCCCATAATGCCTTCTTTTTCTTCTTGAAATACTTCTTTTCTTTCGTGTCACTCTTTCTCTCTACATCCATCTCTTTCTTCTTTGAATCAATAAGATCTGGACAATCCCCTCTTATATGTCCAGGCTTATTTCCTTTCTCATGCAGGAAATTTCTTAGTTTAAAATTTATAATTTTTGGATTTCTTATACCTTTGATTTTTCTTCCTTAGTAAGCTTCAATGTCTTCTTGAAATCATGGCCACCTCATCGCTATCTTCATTAGAGCTTGATGAACTAGGTTCATCATTATCATCAACCTGTAAAGTAATAGTTTTACCTTTATCTTTCTCTTTCTTTGGAGATCCATCCAATTTATCCCTTTGAGATATAATCTCTTCATGTGCTATCAAAGAACTCAAAAGCTAATCAAGTGGATAAGTAGATAAATCTTTAGCCTGACTAATTACAGTTACTTTAACATCCCATTCTTTAGGAAGTCATCTAAGAATCTTAGACTAAGTCTTGATTCTTATCAGAAATAGATTCAGAAGGAGACATAAGAAATAATTCATATTTATGAACAAGTCTATTTATGCGAGCATCTCTAACCTCACTAGTACCTTCATAAGTTATAATTAATTTATCCCAAATTTTTTTTGCTGAATTCAACATAGAAATTTTCATGTAATCATCTGGAAGAAGTGCACAATGCAAAGTATTACATGCCCTAGCATTTAACTCATCTAATTCCCTCTCTAATGTATTCCATTCATCAAAAGGTTTTTCAATTTTAATTCCATTAATTTCCTTAGTGGGTGAATGATATTGGTGTGTAAGCATGTGCCACATATGAGAATCTTGACATCTTAAGAATGTACTAATTCTATTTTTCTAATAATCAAATAAAACATTATCTAACAATGGAGGACGATGAGTGGATTGTCCTTCGCGAAGTGAGCCCTTAGGAAAATCTTGTGCCGTAGTTTATAAGTAGATCTACTCTAGGATGTTATGCCAAAATAAAAAGAGCTAAGGCTCTAATACCAATTATTGTATGATTATGGCACCCCAAGAGAAGGTGGGGGGGGGGGGGGGATGAATTGTGGTTTTTAAAATTTTTATTAAAAGAAGAAAATTTAAATTATTTTTAAGCAGTTTTGAAAAAGAAAAAGAAATCACATAATTTTTATGAAGAAGACAAAGAAAATTAGATGCAAGAAATAAAAATAAGAGGCACAAATTTTTTATGTGGTTATGCTCGGACTCCAATCCGACCTACGTCCACGCTAGTCAACTCTTGGGCCAGAATTCACTAATCCTTTGCAAACCTCACTTCTTTAAACCAAAGAAGTTCTTTACAACCTAAGTACTCTCCTAGACAGGTGAGTACAACCTAGTCTAATTACAATTAAAAATTCATTAAGCCAAATGGCTTAGATCAAGAAAATGAAAAATATAATTTGATATAAAAAATACAATCCCAAATTATCTTGTAATAAAATATCCATAATGTTTGAGGTGATCTTATAAATTAATTTTAATCAACTCACTACTTGCAAATGAAATATTAAATTTGCTTACTTTAAGATAGATTTATATTTTATTTAAAATAAGAATAATATTTTAAATAAAAATATATTCTTGCTAATTTAAACTTTTAATCTTCAAGTAAAATAAAATAAGTTGGCTAATTGATATAATTAATTCCACCTTAAAGAAGTAAAAATACTTGTTTGCTAAACTTTATGGATTTAAAAGATATGAAATAGAAAACATTAATATAAAGTTTCCAATAAGAATTTCACCATAAAATAAATATTTTCAAGAAAGAAATATATGATGAAAGCTAAAAGAATAACAAGTAAAGATTTAGAGAAGGAGAACAAATTCAAAAACTCTAAGAGATGTTACTCGGCTTTGTGTTGAAGCTTTCCAACAAAGATTTTGATCTTGCAAATGAAAAGAACTATTGGAATAAGAATCAAAGTTTCTCCTTTCAAGATTTAGCATGTAAAGAGGAAAGAAAGAATGGAAGAATTGCAGGAGATTTTTCTTTGAGCAGCCCTTACATGAAGAAGACGAGAGGTATTTAAATAGAAAGGGCAAGTAAAGCCACATTTGAATTAAAGTATTATTCTAATATATTTTTTTATCAAGTAATAATATTATATTTCATTAAGAATTCATTTATATTAAATATATATGAGATTCAAATGGCTATAAAATGGCTAGCCATGTGGGAAGGTCAAAAAGTCTTCATATGAATCCAAAATAGAGCAAAAATGGCTAGCAGCAGATTATATATAAATCAGATAATGTTTGGAAATTCATTATAAATTTAAATGAAATTCAAATGGGTCATATAACCTATCCATTTATATCTATAGAATATATATCTAATACAATAACAATTAGATCACGTTTCAGAAACCATAATATCATATTCAGTAAAATGAGAACTCATGCACATTATTAAATATTTAAGGATATATTGAATATCAATATAATAATATGATGAAATATATATAAAATTAATCATACATTAATAAATAGATGTGAAACAAGTTAGTTTAAAATAAATACATAATAAAAGTTTTGCCATATAAGCTTATTACCTTTGATTTCCCTAATTAAATAACTTTCCATATTTGATAATAATTAAGCAATCAATGAAGGTTATAAAATTTATTTAATAAAGAAATCTTATAGATTTCTATATCAAGATTAATATATAATTAATAGATATTTAGATTGTGAGAAAATCAGATCATATAAGTAAATATTAATGGAACACTAACAAACTCCTACTATAATGTAAAATCCTTCAAGTTGTCCATCTTGGTCCATCTTAATCTCAACATTTCATTGAACTTGAGTTGTGTAATGTAAATCCCATAAGTGATTATTATGCACATCATTACACCTGAAATACTTAGCAA
Source organism: Dendrobium huoshanense (assembly GCA_016618105.1). Classification (NCBI taxonomy): domain Eukaryota; kingdom Viridiplantae; phylum Streptophyta; class Magnoliopsida; order Asparagales; family Orchidaceae; genus Dendrobium; species Dendrobium huoshanense. The sequence goes on from CM028354.1 coordinate 9,833,809, forward strand.
ACAAATTAAAGCATCTAAGCATATATATGTTGTCATCAAAATCTCTAAAATAGGTCATGAGGTAGATAATATCAATAAGGTTAACGTCATTGAGCATGGATATGACATACAACCTTGGATAAGTCTTACATCCTTGGTGGATTCTCTCGACCTCTTACACACAGGTTAACGTCATTGAGCATGGATCTGACATACAACCTCAGATAGGTCTTTTATCCTTGGTGGATTCTTTCGACCTCTTTCACACAGTTTAACATCTTCGAGCAGGGCTCTGACATACAATCTCATATAGGTCTTACATCCTTTGGTGCATTCTCTCGGCCTCTAAAGGCTAAAAAATCTCAAAGAGCACGAAAGGCACATTTATCAAAGAATATCTCAAAGAGATGTAAACAACTTAGTTTTCTTTGGAGGACGAGTTCATTTCAAATAAAAAACAAGCATCAAACTCATACAATAATCTGAATTTCACATGCAATATCATCGAAGCTACATTAAAAAATTGTACATCAAGTTCAAGTGTACATTTATTCTGACTAGAAGTTGAAATTAAAAAAATACATTTACGTCTTCCATACAAAGATATATAATGATATCACACTTTCGTATGGATGCATATTGCCTTCATAAAATGTCACTGAACACCCGCCATCATCAGCCCTTCGTCTGGTGTATGCCAGTGGTCCTTTACTTCATATCAGTCATTATCGACTACTCGCTCAAATACTGATAACAACATATCCTCAAAATCTCTCCTTTAACTCTTCACTTGACCGTTGGATGTTGACAAACTTCTTCTCAAATAACATCAAAATTATTCCCGTCTACTCACCACTTATGATTATTCTCCCGTCTGAGGACTTCTGCATGTCGTTGGACTTTCATCGGAATTCCACCCAACGCTGAGCTTCCTCCCATTGCAGGACTTTCGCACATCGCGGGACTTTCATCAGAATTCTACTCGACCCCGAGCTTCCTCTCGTCGCAGGATTTCCGCACGTCGCGGGACACTACATGAAAATCAAGTAATACTGGTGGCATTTTTTGTGAAAAAAGATCAGTTTCTATTGGTTTTGTAAATTTTTGATGGCAAATTTTCCACTAGTAAAAAACATGTAGGAAAAATATTTCTGGCGGCAATTTTTTCAATGCTATTTTGGTAGAAAAAAGATGTCGCAAAACATCTAAATTTTAATTAATAAAAAAGACCAGCTACCCACCAGCCCGTGCTGAGTTATCCGCTACCTGCCAGCTGCTCTTCCCAAGCTCCCACCCTGCCCGTCGCCCTGCCCGCCCGAACTCCTGCCCTACCACCCGCGTTGCACGCTTGCTGCCCAGCTGCGCATCCTGCCAGGGATTTGAACTGAGTTCACTCCGTTTTGTTAAGTCCCAACCATTTTCTGGTGCATTTTTGGTAGAAAAAGGATGTCGCAAAACATCTAAAATTTAATTAATAAAAAAGACCAGCTACCCAGCAGCCCACCAGCCCGTGCTGAGTTTCCCGCTGCCCGCCAACTGCCCTGCCCTAGCTCCCGCCCTGCCCATCACCCTGCTCGCACTACCCGCCCGAACTCCTGCCCTACCTACTCGAGCTCCCGCCTTGCCTGCGCTACCCACCCGTGTTGCCCATCCGCGTTGCCCGCCTGCTACCCGGCTGCACGTCCTGCCTGGGATTTGAACCGAGTTCACTCCGTTTTGCTAAGTCCCAACCATTTTGCTGAGAGGGAAAATGTGTTAGATGTCTTATTATAATTTATTTAAACTATACCATACTAAAATTATAAATAAAAATTAATAAAAAGAAAATATTAAATTTAATAATTAATTAAATATGTTATTATATTAATAATTAATTAGACTAAGTTTTTTAAATTAATAATTAATTAACGTAAACTAAAATTATTTATTAATTACATTAATTTAGGAAAAGTAATATGAAGCCAAAAATTTGCCGAAAAACTGCCGAAAATCTGACAGAAAGCTACCAAAAATTTGTTAGAAACAAGACCGTCGGAAAGCCACCAAAAAATCGCCGGGAATTCTTCTAAAAAATTAGGTCGCCGGAAAGCCATCAGAAAATAGTCCGCGAGTAAGCCGCTAGAAAAATCTGCCGTTAATTGACAATTTTCTTGTAGTGGGACTTTTGTCAGAATTCTAGCCGACATTGAGCTTCCTTTCGTCACTGGACTTCTACTAGCCTCAATTATCAGAAAACCATAGGGAGAAGAGGGGAAGGTGCAAGTTTCTCCCTGGCCCTAGAGGAGTATTTATACTTTTTTTGGAGGGGGGAGAATCTTCCAGAAATTCCTAGATTTTTTTGAAAATTTTTAGGAATTTTTTAGAGTTAAAATAAAATAAAATAAATAATATTAATTAATTACTTGCAGTTTTCTTAACCGCCAGCGGCAGGCGGCCAAGCACCGCGTGAAAGCGTGCGGGGGGGCTGCCGGACCGCAGTCGGGTCATCCATACGGGCTAGGTGGGTCACTGCGGGATAGGTGGGTCGGTAAATCGGACCGGAGCTGGCTGTGGGCAAGCAAGCACCATGCGGAGCCAAGCAGGATGCGGGCAAACCGCGATGCGGGCCAGCAGGCCTGGTGCATTGTTTTGTGCCACCGGTGGCAGTGGCCGACTAACCGGTTAAGCTGCCCCCTGGATTCTGGGTCAGATTTTCACCCCAAAAACACCAAATTGGATGTTTTTGGGTTCCCCGGGATCATTTTTCGACGTTCTAAACTCAATTTCGGCACTTTCAAAGCTATTTGGGGCTCCTACATGCAAAATTGGATTTTGAATCAAATGAAAAATTCTTCAAAGTCTGTTACACGTATTTTCGTACTCCTTGAGCTTTGACGTCTGAAAATAGGGGGCAACTGATGTATCAATAATAAATTATCTTGATCGGGCATGAATCTCGAGGCAAAATTGAGCCAAAAACTTCAAAAATTTAATTTGGAATCACCAAAACTTTGATTTTAGCAAACGCATAATCAAACTGAGCGTCTAAAAATACAAACTTAACGACACCAAATTTGACTCAATCCGAGCCCAAATGAGTCCAAATGAAGGACCCGAAGCGTTGTTGGAAAGTTTGAATCACAAATTGACTTACTAAATGGTTTCCAAATATGATGTTCTTATATTCAAATTGAGTGGCTCAACAAGAAGAATCCAATGAGCTCAAGTTGGCTGAATTCCAACATCACTATGACCGTCAAATGTATGACAAATGGTGCACAATCAAGGGATTCAATATCGGCTGTCCATCCGACCACTGCCTATTTACCCCTGATCTCTCACCTATTTACAAGCCATGATACTCCAAAAAATCTATAAATAGAACCTTCATTTCTCATGAGACGGGACCCAAGTAAGAAGAAGAAGAGACGAATTGGAGGGAAGAAACTCCTCCTCGACCACCGCCGAAATCTGGCCCGATGCCCGAGTGATGCCAGAGTTCGTTCCGATGCCTGAGTGATGTCAGAATTCTTCTCAATGCTTAGTGATGTCATAATCCTAACTGACATTCAAGTGACGCCAGAATTCTGCCCGATCTCCAAGCGACGACGAAACTCTGCCCGCCGTTGTAACTGGATTTCAATCTAAAAGTGTTTCATTGTAATCTGATCATCCTAAATTCAAAGGACGAGTCAGTCTCTTGTATCTCAAACAAACACTAGTGGAACTTTTTCAACTGAGCGTGGCCCCATGGTTTTTTTCCCTTTCCAGGGTTTTTCACATAAAAATCCTGTTCTTTCTATTTCTTACTTGTTTGTGTGCTGGATATCCGTACAACACTAAGACAAGAATTTTTTAACTCTATCACCGCATATATTTCAGCATGCAATGACATTTAATCAATTTTAAAAAATTAATGCTGATTATTTCTATTCAATATATCTAATTAACGTACAATTAAATCCTATAATTTATTAGAATTTGATTTGTGTAAATAATTTGTAATTAAATGAAAATGAATTATTTATTTTAATTGTTAGCCATGATTTATTTTTTTATAGGTGATTAATTTGTGCTTAATTGTATTGATAAGGTTAATTTGACTTTGGATTAATTTATTATCTCATGCTACATGCTCTTCCTCTCCTGCTTCAATTATCATCATTACTGGCAATGAACTTTTATTATCTTTTTCCTTGATGTTTTTCCATTAACATTGACTTTTTTGTTGTCTTCAAAAAAAGTTTCAAGTTAGAAATGTTTTGAAGCGTATCATTTATGAATATTTAACTAAATTTGAATAATTTTTGAAAAGAGTAGAAGATTAGTCATGCAATAATTATTTTTTCTTGATACTTTTGTTAGGATTAATTATTTTTGCTTGATAATTTCAACAATAGACGTTTGAGATAATATAAGGATGGAGTCACTGCATTTATTAAATTTGTCGAGGAATATAATCCTCAAAAGGATAAGATTTGTTGCCCATGCAAATACTGTGAAAATGTCTTTTTCTAGATATATAGTGTCATAGAGAATCATTTACTAATTAATGGAATGCAAACATCATACATTGAGTGAACATGTCATGGGGAAACCTCTCAGGAATGAAAATTTCTTCTTTAGTTTCTCTACCCAGTTCATGTACAATTTTGCTAGTTTATTGCTGATTCTTACTAGATATCAAGTTTTCAGAGGATTGGTTTCAATAAATGATTTTATACAAGTCTACATATCTGCCTATCATATTTTTTAGCATCTAAAAGGGGTGAAATTAAGTTTATCTAAAATGTATGGAAGAAATTGCTTGTTCATTTTTTATTTTTGTAATATGATTTCTTGAAAAAATTTTTGTAGGTAAAGATTAATTAGTCTATTGTAGAATCACATGTAAAGGATTGAGTGATGCACATAATGAGCAAGAGATTTTCTAATTTTTGCTTGAATGCTTATGCACATTATGAAAAACATGGAGTTGAAATGCTAACAAGAAAAAAAACTTACAAATAACATATCGAGAGACTAGATGAAATTTTTTTGACTCATAAACATTTAAGGCATGTCTTTAATTTAAAAGAAACTATATGTTTGCTTATTTACCTATATTGTTATTGGCAATAGATGAAACTTCTTATCATGTAATGATTTTGTGAGGAAAACATTTGAGTATTAAAGATAATATGACTAAAATGAGATAAACATATATATAAAAGACTACCATATTAAAATGTTTAAATTTCAAGCATATGAAGATCAAGTTTTTTCACTACTTATTTTTTTGTTTGTTATATTATGTTGAATCTATTTTTTGTAATACAGAAGAAATCCTATTTAAACTCTCAGAATCATTCGATGTTGAAGTTCATTCACCGGATGGGCATAAAATCCCTCGTAGCACATATTTATTACAAGTTATCTATAATTTTTTAATTATTTAAATTTTGAAAAATATTAATTTGTGAGATATATTTTGTTATGGTGTAGAAATTAAGCAGAATAGATTTATACAAGGAGGAGTTTATAGACAAAGAAAAGAAAAGTGTTTCTAAAGATTGTCAAGAAAAATATAAATTAAATTTATTAGAATATCTTTATTAGTAATATATCATCATTTTTTTGTTGATTTTTCTTAAAACATACAAGTGGAAAAATTGAAAATTCGCCAAAAAAATATTTACAATGGAGGAATAGTTGATGAGACAATAATTTGTGCTGAAGTTTTAGGTGAAACATCATCACATATTCGTGGCCTAGGTTATGGGCCAAAGCTGATAAAGAAAACAAAAATTGTCAGATCAAATGCATTATCCGAGGGAGAGATCGAGTTTGAAACCAATTTAAAAGTTATACAAGAGAAATATGAGGAAAAGAGTAAGATCATTAAATCTCAACAAAAAATTATAGATTGGTTAAAAATGATAGCAAAAAAAAAAAAAAAAGGGCATGCAACCCTCTAATGATGATGGAAAGTGTTTAGAATAAGAACATTACGGTTGAATTAATAAGGTTGTACATTTTATTTAACTAATATTATAAATTTATTCTTGTAGGTCCAAACTTCTCAAATGAAAAAAAAGATGATTAGAGATCTGATTTATTTCTATTTTTTTGAAACTATAGAGCTCTTAAGTCTCTTTCAATTTAGCTCTTGAACTACCTTGTTTTATCGCATCCAATTCCTTGTTTTAATAGATAGTTGTTGTCTCTATTTGTGATATATCCCCTTAATAGCAATTTGAACGTTGTTATTTCTCTTTCAATTTGTCTTTTTTGAACTTTTCATGATGTTCTGGTAAAATAATTAGCATTAGCTTCAGTGATTTGAGGTCTAAGTTTGATGGTTATTAATTTCTATTGTTGCTTTATATGATGTTTCTTGTACATTATGTGGACGTCAAGGTCTATCATTGGCATTATTGTAGATCCATCACATCCATCTGAGACTGCACATTATCATTATGTTAACAGTACTAGGTTATTGTTCATGTAAATAATAACTGTTGCAATTACTATGGAAATTGAACGGTAACCTTATGAAGGGTTCTAAGACTTTAACATATGTTGGGGTAATTGATTTTTTAATTTTGGTACTTGACAAATGTAAGCTTGCTTTGGACTTGGTGTTGGTGGTGGCAGTGGTGGAGCCTTAATTTAGTAAAATTTTTCCTCAACTTTTTTCATCCGGGCTTAGGATCGGCATAGACAGTTTTAAATTTTTTTATTAATAATTATCCAAAAACATATAATATTAAATACAAGATAGCATTATTATGCTCACTGTTATGACATCCTACATGAAGATCAAATTTGTTTGTTTTCTTCCAATTTGAAAATCCATTTTTATTAAATGCTTCTTCATCTTCATTGCCTCTACCTGGTTTTCTGAACAGACAACAAGAAAAACAATATGATTTGTTTTTGCTAATGCTATACTCTAGCCAATTTGAATACTTGTCAAACCAAATAGGATTAAATCTTCTGTCTTTCATCCCGAATTTAGTTTTTGGAAAATCATGACTACGAGATTGAAATGACTCTCGTTGTAAATATACTCTTCGAACTTCATCCTGAATATTAGGATTAAAATCAACAATGGGAATTCGTAGTCCTGAATTAGATGGAAGATTTTTAACACTTCTATATTGTTAGGTAAATCGATTTCCACTCGAATATGCTTTTCTTTATGATCTTCAGCCTGATTGCTATTGTCATTTGATGTTTTTGGAACTGATGATCGTTTGATATATCTCTCCATAATATTCCAACTCAAAGATGCATTAAGATTAATCTGATTATATATCTATTCAAAAATGGACAAAATATAAAACTTATAAAATAAACCATATAAATGCAAAGAAACAAACAATAAAACTTATAAAATTTAACAAAATAAAATAGATTTGCTCCTTTGCAAATTCCGGCCAAATATCCCCAAAAAATTTCTCAGATTTTCAAAATTTACTTCTACCAAAAAAAACTAAGGCACAAGATCCATCGTTTCATAAAATAAACTATATTAATTTATATCAATTGCAGGTCATGACCCTTAACTCAATGCTTTACATGTTTTTTCCTTGCTTTTTGTAATCGTTGAATATTGTTCTTAATGGCCGTTCAGCGAAACATTAAGTTGATCTCTGTTAAGAGGAAATAATGGAGTTCTGATAACCACGGGCTTTTACATTGCCTATACTTTTGAATGTGAAAAAATCAAAGGGAAAAAAAAAACCTCACGGCCGAATGGCTTCCGTCCGAGCAACTGAGCAAGTTGACCAATCCCGATTCTTTTTTTTTTACTTATTTCCTTAATCAGCCTCCAACCCCGATTTTTATTTTAATTTTTTTTGGTGGGGGGGGGCACGTGCCCCCCCTTGCTCCCCCCCTCCATCCGCCCTTGGGTGGTGGATATATATGTCCGAAAGGTATTAGAGTTCCATAAAATATTATTTTTTTCTAGTATCATCACTTCTCAGCTTCCTACGACACATGGCTTTTTATTTTATTGATTATTTCTTCTTTTATAGAAATTTGTTTGTACTTATGAATATTCTCAAATCTGAAAAATGTACTAGAATTTTTGATCTTGTATACGAATCTAAAGCCCAACTTCTAGAGACCAGCTCTAATGATCCAAAACTAGCAATGGCTTGTGCAGCAAATCTAGGGAATGGAATGTCGGAAAGCAATGCAACATAAATGGATAGAGTAAGCTATTTTGATATGTCAAAATCGTTTATTTGAAATTGCATTGCTATTCTATTTTCAATCAACTATCTCTTTAATTCCTTGACAAGGTTTAGTTTAAGTCTTTTCCTTTTTTCTCAGGTACTATGAACATATAAATTAAATGCTTAAGAAAATATCAATTAGAACTTGATCCTCATCTTGAGACTTTGGTTGGAAGGTATTTTATCAAGAAATACACAATTTTGTTTATATTTCAATCCATTTCTCTGTTTAGGTGACAATGGGCACATAGGTTTTGCTAAGTATTATTGAGTTAAGAAATACATTTTTTGTTTGTTTGTTTTATTTTTAACTTGTCTTTGATTCTTTCTTTGATTCCCTTTTATTTCTAGTTGTTTTAGGTTGCTAATTGTGGTAAGCAAAACATGCACTTCTTAAATTAAATAAATGATAAGCTTGTAGTTCTCACAGAGAGTTAGCAAGTTATCAGTTCACCTCTCAAAATAAGCTTCATTTTTTGTTGCTATTATATGCATATTGAAGCATGAAATTTAGGCTTCAACTTTGTTAGGTTTAAATCCTTATATCCAAATTTTATACACGAATGAAAATATCAATAAAAAATAGACGACTGTGTAATGCTGATTCTAGTGTATATATAGTAGATAACATGACAACAATTTGAGAAATTATTTCCTTTCTTGAATCTTGATAGCATTTCTTTACAAAATATAGAATGTTATGTGAAAGCGATAAATGAATTAATAAGATTTGATTCATAAATAATCTTATAGAAGCTTATTAAGTATTATAGAATTTTTTTACTTATAAGTAGCTAATATATGGAGGTGCTTTGGGTGATGAAGTAACAATGAATGCTCACGTAATTTTGATTGCCTTTAGGGTAGATATATTTTTTGCTCTAGGCTTTCCTGCTCTATAGGATTTTAATAGTTTCTTGGCAATCTTTTAGTTGAAATATTTATATGCTTTAGAATATTGCCCTTGTTATAATTATGTTGATTGAGTTTGGGTGGCCCTTTCTTGTAACGCTTTTAGTTGAGGCTAAGTTAATTTATATTAAATAGTTTTTTAGTATGAGTTATCTGATTTTTTTTACTGGAGGCTCTTTTGCTTTTCTTCCTTCTATCAGGCGATGATTATGGGTCTATTTAGGGATACAAAATTTTAAAAAATTAATTATAAAATTATCATAACTTTATATTTTAATAGCAAAGTGGCTAAAAAGATATCCCAAAAAGGCCATTCATTTGTTCAGTTTTAGGTGAATATATTCCTTTATTTTATTCTAAATTTCATGAGTATTGACATATGCTCATTTTTACTTCAAGCAGAAATGATTGTTTCACTTTAATTTTGATGCTTGACAAGTTTTCTTGGGCCTTTTCCATTCGTCCAGTGAGCTTACAGTGATAGGTATGGGTATTCTAAGCATCACCTAGTCGTTGGTCTCTTACAGGTAGATGTATTATGTTTTCATCATTTGATTATTCACCTTGTCCTTATAATCTTATGTTAAAAGTTTTGTTAGCGATCTGAATAGATGCATAGATGGAATTTTGAGATTCTTGTAAAGTCTATCTCAATACTTTCGGATGATTGATTGGGAATGGAAATGTTCAGCATTGGTAAGACTATAGTGCTCGCAAGTTGTTTGCTTGTATACATCTTTGAAAAGTAATATGTTGGCAGAGGTAACTGAAGATGGTAATGGGGATGCAGGGATGTTCATGGCATAGCATCCAAGGATTACATATGTGAATAAGGTGATAACTTTCATTATGGGAGTGATATTCCTTGCTTGATTAGCTATTTTAGCGGCAACCTTCATAGTCGATGACCTTCGTGGGGTTCAACTATAGAAGTTATAATTGATTATTTTGTAAACATCAACATTTTAGGATTGAGATTTCAAAGATCATATTTTGTATTTTTTTATAGATAAATGTATTTTTAAAAGTATATGAATGAATACAATTTTCATTTTCTTCTAGCTAATCCTTATTTACTATATTGATGAATGAATATTTTTTTATTCAATACTTGTTATTGTTGTTACCTCAATGTAATAAAATTAGTGTTTTTTTTCTTTATTATGTGTTTTATTTGTCTAAATAATGAGAAGTAATTAGATGAAATAATATCATGGAGTGATTGATTGATCTTAAATGTTTTAGCTAAGGTATAATAATTGAATAAGCAATAAATTTTACTAAATATGAATAAAATTGATATCCATTAATAATCACATTTCATAAAATTAAAGGGGCAAGTGATTTACTTGGTTGGCGACCAACTTTTATTTTGGTCACTATAAAAAAAATGTGATTTATAAAATTAATTAGTAAAATAACTAAATAACATCTAAATAATTAATTATTAGTGTAAAAAAAAATGGTCCCTAAAATGTAAAATTTTAGCGACCAGTACTAATTAGTGGTCACTAATTTAGCAAAAAAAAAAAAAAAAAAAAAAAATTGGGCACTAAAAATCTTAGCAATAGTGTACTAAAAACTTTTTGGTCGCTGGTTTGTCGAAGTTTATTTTGAGTAATTTCTAGAAATTTGTCACTGGGTGATTTTGAAAAATTATATATTTTCAACAATTCTAAAATCTATAAATATTGCTTTAGTTTAATTAAAGCATCATATTATTGTTATACATATTATATGGTAATTTTGGTTATGTTTAGAAACTATGAATTTTAGCTTAGTAATATTTCTATTGCCTATCATTATGATATTTTGTCTTTTGTTTAATTAAGTCAAATTATGCTTTTTTTAATGAAATGCATTGAATGTGTATAATATTGAGAGATATGATATTATAAATGTGAAAAGGATTTTGTTATGTCAGAGTCATTATGCTACCGAGGTAATATTTTATTTTGCCCGAGTTAGTGGGATGCTAAGCTGGATTTTGATATAGCATGTGATGTTATGCTAGAGCTACTAGGATATTGAGGTAAGATTTTAAAATGACATATGATATTATGCCGTAGCTAGTTGGCTATTGAGGTGGGATTTTGATATGAGATGTGTTATAATATTGGAGCTTAAGGCCTATTCTAAAAATTGCTGTAAGGCATTTATTTATATTTTAGTTTTGTTGTTATTCATTGGTCAATTAAATGCACTTAGTATTTTTATATGTTTTAGTTTTAGCTTTTTATACATTAGTTCAATTTATTATTAAAATATAATATTTTTAGTTATTTTGATTTTAGTTATTAATTTTTATCTTAGGCTACCATAGCCTACTGAGCTATCTTAGCTCATTCTTAGTTTTAATTACATTTTTAGGTCAAGAAAAGGGTAAGGAGTGAGTTGGGTAGTTTTTGATAGAAAGCTGTGATCTATGCTGAAAGTATTTTTTATATTAGTTTCAATTTTTGTAGGCTTAACTTTTATTTTGTTATATTTCTTTTTGTCAAGAACTATTATAGATATCTTATATATATATGGATGATAAATACATAATCATTTTGAGATTTATTAGTCTTACTATTTATTTGTGTTTAGTAGTGGCTCTATGGTGTGTTTAAATTGGAAAATTTGTTTTAGTATTTCTCTAACTGGACTTGGGGTCAGTCTTGCTACAATAAGACATGGTATGACCTATGTGGTATCAAGTCATATCAGGTTAGGTTGTGACATACATTTTTAATATCAAAGCAAGGTTTAAGAAGAAGATCATAAAAAAACCGCAGGATTTAATATGTAGAAGTGAGATGATTTTGGGTAGTTTTAGTTGTTTAATTTATTTATTTTTCATATATATGTATTATATTCAATTTTGTTTAGTATTTTGAGATGTCTAATCCATATCAGCCAGCTATAAATATGACAAATGGTCTGAGTTCTAATAAGGTAGATTATGTTCATGGTATACTCCCGTGATAAGTTTTGAGATAGTTTCCTAGATTATAGGTTTAGTTGCACAACTAGTAGTTTAGGCCCATATATGAGTTTTTGATAGCCTCTTTGATGACATGGATATATATTTATAGAATTTTAGGAGATTATAACCTCCTTGACTTTCAAGTATTATTAAGCCTTGAATAATTGAGGATTAACTAATGAGGATAGAGAAGACTGTAGATGTGATGCATTATCCTCCTGGGAGGAGAGTTACATTAGTTGTATTCATTTAGATTGTGAGGTAGAGTGCGAGAGGCTTGGATGGCAATAGGACAAGTTTGAGGGTCATGTAAATACTTTGATTACTTGGAAGGAGTTTTAGGAGATAATAAGTATTTGATTTGTACCTCGATCTATTCTTTCAGTGATGTAGTGCAAGGCAGAGTTTAATATTCTTTCTAAATATACTTTGAAGTTAATTAGCCCTTATGAGGAGAAGCATTATTAGTTTTTAGAGGGACTCCAAGATGCTTTAAGGATGCCATTATTGGCATAAGATATTAGAAATTTTACTTAGTTGGTCGAGAGAGCCAAGAGGATAGAGAATGATTTGGTAGTAGTTCAACATCGATGGACTACGAGTAGGAAAATATTTGGTAGTGAGATGGTTGGTAGTTGTTGCAATCAATGATCCATAGTTTGTGATTTTCACGATAACAAATATTATTGATTGAGATTTTATTTCTTCTAGCATATGTATTGAATATTATCTTTTCTGTATATATATTATCATTTTAGGAACACCATACACCACTCAAAATTGAGCAAGACTCAAGTTTGGGTAGAATAAGATGTATTTCAAAAGAGTTAGTATTTTTCATTTTTCCTTATTTTATATTTCTTGAGTCTAGAAATCTAAGGGTGTATGCTAATTTGGAGATAGTGCACACACATATGGGAGTGAGAAAAATTGATTCAATTTTTTTGAACTAATCATATCATGTGATTACGATTTCACTATATGACCAGGTACACAAAAAATAGAGGGGTAACAACTAATTATGTCGTGCTAATGAATTAAGTGTACTGTATAATGTATATCATATGATGCGATTCATTTCCATTGGGAAACCCTTGCCGCCAGATAATTTAAGTGTTTTAAAATCTAATTTGAACAAACCAGACTATATGATATTTAAAATCTCACTTAAAATCATCCCCCATAATTAGTCAATTAAATTAAGGTTTAATAAATATGGCTAATCATACTGTACAATGAAGAACATATTATACGATTGAAAGAGATAAAATTTGGTCATCCTAAACATCATACTAGACAAAAACCTTAATTTTTGGACTCATGATATAGTATGATGTTAATCATACTATAAAATCCATTATTGTTTGAACTGAATGTACTATACAATGTAAATTATATCAGATGATCGATAGAGATGATTTCTAATCATCCCAATAATCATCATGTACGAATAGCTTGAAATTGAACTAATCGTATTGTATGAACTTACGTACTATACAAATAGTTCATCTAAATAATTGTTCCATCGTACTGGATGAACATCAGTTTTGAATTAATTGTATGTTATGAATAGTGATGGCTTAATTGAAAATTTAGTGTTTTTGAAGCCTTATACTTAAGCATCTCATTGAAGTCTTTTCAAAGGACTTTTGGATTTTAAAGGAACTTTGAGTGAGAATTTCTTGAGAGAGATTTTGGCTTAGAGAGTAAGAAGGTGAGGTTGTGTGCAAGGGAGGAGTGTGAGGGGTATTCACATGATTTCTCCAAGAAAGCTTGTACCTAGCTTCCTCCTGTGGTGTTGATGAGTTCTTGGAGTTGCTCTTGGGAGAGAAGTTTCAATGTTAGAGTCTAGGGTTCTCTGCCTACCCTAGGAGGTAAAAAATGATTGATAGTTCTATGCTTTCACTAGGAGGGTGAGAAAGATTTCTTGGGTTCTCTATCTTCACTTGGAGGGTGAAATAGGATTGAAGGTTTGCTGCTATCACCAGGAGGATGACATAGGTTCTGGTTCTCCACTGCATCAGGTTTGATGGAAGTGATTCATGTAAGGACTTCTTAGCCACACTGTGGGGGAAAATGGAGAGTCGTTATATTATTAGTATAATATCTAAAGAGGAGTACTCCAGGGAGTGGACGTAGGTCAAAGTTGACCGATTTACTATAAAAAGTTTTGTGTGCTCTTTCTGATTTATTTTTCATTTTTTAGTTTTTATACTTTAAATTTCATACACAAATTTATTTCTTTTTGTAAGCTACTGTTAGATTAATTCGTGATTAGCGAAAAGAAAAATTTTACATTGTGCTTGATTTATTTATTCCTAAAAAAATTCAAGTTTTGAATTACTATTGCTTATGTTAGTTACTTATTTAGATTTTTTTAAAAAAATTGTTATCTAGCATAACATAATAGGAATTTTTTTATGGTTGTAATTTTAAAAGTACCAATTTGTTCCCTCTTAATGCACATTGGGATAGTTCAACGAGGACTTACAACCTCCCCAAACTGACAAATGGTATCAGAGCGGGTCTTTGAATTCACAATTTTAAAATCCCCAATTAATGATCTTATGACACATATTAAAAATAAAAAAATTGTAGGGGGTTATTCAATAACTCATCCACCTCTGTTTGAAAATATTTTGCATGTTTACATTTCTATAATCTATTGAATTTAGAATTTAGAATTTAGAATATGATTCTAACTGGTTATTCACTTCCATCTCAAATAGTTAGAGTCAGAACTGATATTCCATTTACTGAATAGAGTAAAGAGGATAGAGATCTTGCTCAGTTGAATGGTAAATGGTTGAATTATCTTTTATATGCTTTGAAATTTAAAGATTATATAAGACTGTCTATGTGCACTACGGGAAGGAAATATGGGATAGACTGTGCATCACATATGAGGGAACAAGCGAAGTCAAAGAATTAATGTTAAATATTTTACTATATGAATATAAACTATTTTGCATGAAACCTAATATGAATATATTTGAAATGTACACTAGGTTCACTTATATAGTAACATCTTTATATGCTTTAAGTAGAGAACTTTCTAATTCTAAAAACGTTAACAAGATTTTAAGTTGCCTATCTAGTGCTTATGATGCTAAGGTCACTAAAATTTCAGAATATAAAGATTAAAATGTATATTCAATTAACAAATTACTTGGCTTGATCATTTCCTATGAGCAAGGCATGAGTAAAAGACTACTTGATGCACATGATAAGAAAAAGGAGAAGATTATGGCCTTGAAAGCCAATAACTTGAATAGTGATAGCTTTGTAGCTAAGGAAGATAACGAAGTTACATTGATGATTCGTTAGTTGAAAAATTTCTTAAAAAGGAAGTAAAAGAATCATAAATAATAATGGAGGAATGGTAAAATAATAAAAATTCTAAAGCATCATATGATATTATATGTTTTGAAAGCAGAAACAAGGACATCTTCGAATATATTGCCCCAACCTAAGAACTCACCCATTCAAGGAGAAGGGTGAAGGGAAGGTAATGTTCAGAAAGGGGAAGTAAATGATATAGAATACTTTTGGGTTGACTCCACCTCATAATCATCTGAATAAGAAGCAAAGGAGGAGGTAACAAACCTGTGTATCATGGCTAATTATAAGCTTATCAGTCAAGTTAAGATGAGGTGTATTTGTTATCTTATAATGAACAATTTATTATATAAAATAAAATTCATGATTCATATAAAAAGCTTAAGAAGATATATGCTAGTTTAAACACTAATTTTACTACTTTACAAAAAGATCATAATTGTCTAATAGTTGAATATTCTTATTTAGATAGCAATCACATGTATTTACTTAATGAGTTTGGTGCATTAAACAAGAAACATATTGATCTATGCAATGCCTATAAATCCTTAAAGTCAAAGCATCTTGAGATAGAAAACCCATACAAACAATTAGAAATATATTCATCTAAACTAGATAGTGGTAAGCATATATTAAGATTGGAAGTTGCAAATCTTGAAAGTGAGAATCATTTTTTTAAACAAAAAATTCATGCATTATAGTAAAATAAAACACCACCTGCATTGACATAATGGTATAATCCCACATCACTGCATGCATCATATACCCCTATGAAGAGGAACATAGCCTAACAAAAATTCATAAATATGTTCCCCCTGGTTAGGTTTCATTCTTGTGGCATGCTAGGTCACACAACGTACACTTGCACTACAGAACATATAATAAATCTAGTGTATAGGACAAAATCACATGTACCATATCCTAGCATGTATGCATGCCATTCATCAAGGCGTAAGGTGGAACACAAACTCACTTGGGTTTCCCAATCTAATATATGATTGACTTTGTAGGATTGAATTTACAAAAGGCTTAGTGAGACCATGTGGTATATGGATAGTAGATGCTTAAGGCACATAATTGGAGATTTGAAGCAGTTCATCATGCTTGAGACCAGGGTAGGAGGTAAGGTCACACTCAGAGACAAGACCACTAGGAAAGTGGTGGACTCAGGTATATTTGAAAACTCAAAGAATTTTAAAATTGAGAATATTTTACTTGTAAAAGGTTTAAAGCATAATTTACTTAGAATTAGTCAGTTATGTGACAAAGGGTTTGATATTAATTTTTTATCAAAAAAATACATGATTAGTTTGAATGGTAAATTTGTTTTTGAAAGGAAAATAATTAACAATATTTATATGGATGATTTAAATTACATTTAATACTCTAACTCTCTATGTTCGTAACCATTATTGATTAATCCTAGTTATGGCATAAGAGACTATGTCATATAAGCATGAAAACCCTTTAAAATATTATACATAAAGAGTTAGTTAGAGGAATACCAAGTTAAACTTCACTAAGGACCACCTATATGATGCCTTTCAACTAGGAAAAAAAATTAAGTCATCATTTCATTCAATCAAGGATGTCAACACCTTTAGGCAATTAGAAATTGTTCATATGGATCTATTTGGATATGTTAGTATGGCAATCCTAGGAGGAAAATCATATGAATTTGAAATTATTGATGACTATTCTAGATTTACCTAGGTTAGATCCTAGCACAAAATAAAGAATTATTTAAGGAATTTAAAACCTTCTCCACATGGATACAAAGAAAATTAGGATGTGAAATATCAACTATTATAGTGATCATGGTGGAGAGTTTGAATCCTTTTATAAGGAAATAGGGATATAACATAACTTTTTTCCCTAGGACCCCTCAATAAAATGGAATACCTTAAAGAAAGAATAAAACTTTAGTAGAAGATGATAGGGCCATGCTAGTTAAATATTTTTTTCCTAGATACTTTTGGGCAGAACCAATAAATATTGCTTGTTATGTATTGAATAGGAAAAGTGTTAGATCCATGTTAAATAAGGCACCCTATTGGTGGGAAAATTTTGTGTATCACCACGCAGATTTTGATTTCTCCTATTTTGTAATCGAATACTGCATTGAGAATAAAGTACGGTCTCGAGAGGCCGACACAATATTCTACAATGGATTCAATATCAAAATAGGATTCTGAAAATTGATATTTCTATAATCAAACATAGTTCAAAGAATAACATATCATCTCAAAAGATGAACATGAAATTCTATAGAATATGTTTAAAGATAGAAATATGGTTTTTAAAAAAGTTTATTCATTCTTTTATTTAGATATAGCAAGAAGAATATTATATCATCTTAAAAGACGAACATAACATTCTTCAAGATATCCAAAAGAGAGAATGAGTTTTATAAAATTCATCATTTCTAAAGTTGAATATAACAAGTATAATATTATATTATTTGAAAAGATAATAATAATATTCTACAAGTCTATTCAAAATTAAAAATGAGGTTTTAAAAATATCTACGTTCCTAAAGATTCTTTCCTTGTTTTATACAAATAAAATAAGGTTTATTTTAGTCTGGGGTTCTCAAATCCCTATAGGAGCAAGCTCCTATAGTTAATTACATCCTAGGAGGAATGCTCCTAAGAAAACTCTCGATTAAAGTAGTGATTTCATACCCTTTTGACTACAAAGTAGAAGACAAGGAACAAAAGTAAAGAATTTTCAAGGAGGAAGCTCAATATTGAACATTTATTAGTGAGTCAAAGGAAGAAAAGTAGGAGGTGCCGGATTCTGAAAAGTACAGAGCCAACCTCAGCCTATCCTATATTGGGCTTTACATTTTAAGAGAGAATTTTATATTTAAGTTGATATTTTATTAGAAAATTGGGATTATATTCCTGGAGGGTGAGGACTTAAGATCTAAAAAGAATCTGCCTCAGAGCCTAAATCTAATTTGGGTACTATAAAATAGTGACCCGAGCCTAACTAATTAAATGCAAATCTGGACTTACCCCGGCCTGGATTGGGGAGCCAGCTAACCACCTAGGCGCTTTAAAACCATGTGTTCAGTCTCTTATGAAAGATTGGTAGGGACGTTGTTTAAGTTTTAATGAATTGGGGGCCGACATCTAAGACAGTTTCTAATTGGCCCCTTAACTTATGTATGGCGATATATGCCTAAAAATGCAATTAATATTTTAGACTCTTTTTAATTTGTATCTAATGCAATGCATGCTAATTGACTCTAATGCATAAAATGAATATGAAGCAGTTTTAAAATTAGGCTTAGAAAATAGGTTTTTCCCTAGAGATTGCACAACTTCCCCTTGACAGAACTGCACCCTCATAGGTCAAGTGGTCTACCAGAACCCGCAGGCGGGGAGGTGCCTAACAAGGAAGAGAAAGTATTAATATGCTTATGCTGACTCTCGGCGGTCCCGAGCTTACTTCTTAGATTGTTAGAGTTACTATGTGAGCCTAAAAATTTTATTAGAATTTCAAGTAAAAGAATTTTGAGTGTACCCTTACGAAAAAAATCTCTCCGATTCGAATCCAGGCTAAAACAAAACACGGCATGCAAGGTCCTAAAAAAAATCTACTGCACAAACAATGTAAACAATCAATTTTAATAATCCAAATATAATGTTCAATGTCCAATGTCCATATTACACCCAGAATTTGCAGAAAAGTAAAGTGGCCGGGCACCACTGACAACAAACCTGGATTCTAATCCTAAGAATGACGCAAGTGATTTTTGAAATGGGATATACTGTTCCTTAAATTTTCATTTCTTCATCTTCTTTCTTCAATCTTCTTGTTCTATCTTTTCTTCTTTTACGAGCTTCTCGGGTCCGTCGGGTTCTGGATATCCAAATGAAAAGAAACTCATCCCTAAGAGGGGTATTTTCTTTTCTATTTGGATATTGAATCATCCTAATTTGGCTTTCCAAATAAAAGAGAATAATCCTTTAAAGTATATTCTCCTTTCTTTGGATTCCAAATTGGATATAATATCACACTTTCAAAATCACTTTCACAATTTATAATATTTTTCAAACACATTTACATTTACATTACATTTCATAGAAAGAAAAGAAAAATCTAAACCACCTGCAGGGCTATCCTAAGCAATTTATAGTAAAAATCATCCCAAGCAGTTATATATTTGTATTTAAATTAAATCAACCAGCCACACTTGGCCACACTCTTTTTTATTTGGGGGCTAAGCAGCTGAAGCACCTGTAGCATTTTATAAAAATTATTTATTAATTAGCCCCCTTTTTCTGCCCTGCATGAGTGTGGCCACCTGCAGAAAATCATATTAACAATCCAGATCGCTCCTAACCTATGGGTAATCTAATCGTTAATCAAATCACAACACAGAGTGCAGTAAAAATAAATAAACAAACACACCAACATTTTACAACCAGCATGCAATAAAACTTGAGAAAAAGCCCGTCACAGTACAGTAAGGAAATAAACACCGGCCTAACCTAAAGCTAGAGTCGGTTGTCCTAGCAAATAATTCTAAGTGTGTGTATGTGAAAGTGTGGTTTTGATATATCCTAAATCAATTATTATTTAAAAGAAAATTTTTAGTTAATTAAATTTAATTTGTTAAATAAATAAAATAATAATAATAATAATAATAATAATAATAATAATAATAATAATAATAATAATAATAATAATAATAATAAATGAATGTGACTAAGTTTTCTATGTTATATGTCTCTACCCTAAAGTGTGCATGCATCCTAAGTCTAAGTTTTCTAAGACCCGGTCCTTAATTTTTGTCCTTAAGTGTCACTACTGTTGTATGGGATAAAAATTTTATTATTACTAACCCTTAGGACTTTGAGCGTGTATAAAAGGGGTTTAAGGATCTAAAAGCAAATAAAGTAAACCTAATAAAATTGAAGTTACTATAGGGACCTAAAAGGGAAGGGTTTATGCGAACCACATCAAGGGGCCCCTAAAGATTTTCTAAGTTTAAAATACTCACAGTCACCAGGGGCTACGACCCGGTGGTTCTGCCCATAGCACCTCTACCCGGTTGGATAGAGGCGACTGACATCATTAGCTCCTTGTCCTTTTGTTCCCTCGACCGATACCGTTCCTCACAGTTCATGCAAATAAATAGAAAACAAGGAAAAACAGGGATTAGAAACATTTTTAATAAATAATAATAAAATAATTGAAATTTACTGAAAATAAAGACGTACCTTTTTTCGGGCTTGAGCATTGGTTCTTTTTGTTTGCACTTTTGGAACCATTCAACACTTTCAGTTTCTAGTAAATTCCAACTAACTCACTCTTTAACACAAACTACTCTTCATTTCTCTTATCTAATACCCTTCAACATACACATACAATCCACTTCAAAATTCTACACACTTCACTATTATACATTTTCTAACATACACTTTTACTTCCTAACAATCTAACTTTCAATTTTCACTCTTCCAAACACTTTATTCTTCAACATAAACTCTTCTACACTCATCTACATCTTAATCTCACAATCCAACATTTCTCTTCACCTTTCTCACTTTTCTAACACACATCTTGCTTTCCTACATTTTGCATTTCCCAACTCTTAAAACATATACAAACCTCACAACTCTTTCTTACACATCACCTTTCGAAACACTTAAGTTCTAAAATTCAAAATTATACACTTTCCACAAAATCAAATACTTTACTTTTCCACTCTTTACACATATCACCTTCTACACAAATCAACTTTCTAAACAAAACACATAATTCACTTTTCAAAACATAAACCTTTCACCTTTTCAAATCACACAAATTCCACTTTTCGAAACACAAACTTTTCTAAGACATACAATTTCCCTTCGCTCTTTATTAAATCATAAGAAGAAAATTTTCATATTTATTTCAACATAATTTCCTCTAAAATCATATTAAAGGAAAATTCATTCCAAAAGAACATTCAACTAAAAAAAAAAATCATCACATAGAAAAATTCCTTTTGAAACAGATATAACATGTATTCATAACAGCCCCCATTATTTCTTACCAATAAGATCCCAACACAACAAAAAGAAAATATATAATCACTTGAAGCAGCAAGAAGAAAGGTTAGAGGGAATTATATAGAAAGAAAGAAAAGTTCCTTAAGTTTCCTACAACTCATCTTGTTCGTTAATTGACAAAGCACTTAACTCTAATTCCTCTCCAAATAAAGACAATAAGCTTGTTTAGATAAAGGTTAAATAGACAAATCAAAGAAAAGCCTTTCAGATTTATAAAGATCAAACAAATCATATTACCCTTCAAGGTAATATTTATATTTATATGCACATTCCAATAAATTTCCATATATAGATCTTCTTTCCAACATGATCCAAAATAATTTTTTTTTATTATTTGAATTTTGTAAAAGAAAACAAGAAAAATAATTTTGCATTCATCATTTATATTCCCTAACAAAATTCACACTCAAATTTCTTTTAAACTCTATGAGAAAGAATTAAATGAACATGATTTCAAGAAACAAAAATCTTCTTCAAACAAAGTTTTCTCTTGATCCGTCATATAAAACTAAACAATAAATTAGAAAAAAGATAGAATAGATTAAGGAGGAAGAGACAAGAAATAATATACTTGAACTTACTTGAGGAAAGAATGCTTGAATCAGTTTCCTTGGAGCAGAACAAATGGGATTTCGGAACTGTAGAGAGGGAGGCGACGGGGCTGAGGTTTTCACACAGATGAGTGGAAACCGAGAGTCGGTCTGTAGAGAGAGAGCGACCAAGTGGAGGGGCTTCAGGCAATGTCGGCAAGGAAATGACGGAAGATAGAGTTTCGTTCGACTTCCCTGGGCTTCTTATGCGAGAGAGAGGCGATAGACCTGAAGGGGTTTGCGAACTCAGAGGGGAGTTCGCCTTGGTATCGCACGAAGCAAAGAGAGAGACGGGCTGGGGGCTTCGTTTCTTGCGAATCCGAGTGAGGGAGAGGGAGTTCGGGAGTTAAGAGAGGGGGAGGCAGTTTGCGAACTGCAGGGAAATCATGGGTTTGGGTGGTTCGTGAACAGAGAAGGAGAGTGAATGGGATTAGTTTAAGTGTCTAACTACAATTTAGGTTAAGTCTAAATTAATTTTGATTTGAATTTTAAAAAAATAAGGGGTGGTTTTTTTTGTGTGTGAATGAGAAGCGTGAGGGAGAGCGTGATTGTGGGATTGGGAGTTTGGATCAGCCTTAACTACAAATTATCCTTCTAATTTTAATTAAAATCAACTGTTAGGATTTAGGAGTTGGCTAGGATTTGATCAAAATAAAAAAAAATTATTATATAGAATTTGGGATTCAATTGATGAATTGATTTGAGCCCAACGATATATTAATTTGATCGAAAATAAATTAGATTAAATTAAATTGAGTCGATCGACATCGACGAATCATAAATCGAGCTTGATTTGAGTTCGTTTGGAGTTGAATTTGATTGAATTGATTTTGATTTGGTTTGAACAAAAATGGTCGAGTCGACGTTACGTCAATGGGTATCCACCTAAGGGAAATCCTATGGGCGACGTCTACACTAGGCTATGAAGACCTAGGTGCTAGAGTCGATTCCAAGGAAATTGACCTCGAATAATGAGGTCAACACCTATGATCTCTTTAATGATAGGACACCTAAATTTTCTCACTTGCATGTCTTTAGAAGTAGATGTTTTATCTTGATTAATGAAAAATCACTTCTAGGAAAGTTTGAACCTAAATGTTATGAAGGAGTCTTTTTAGGATATTCATCTGTAGGTAATGCCTAGAGAATTTTTAATAAGAGGGCCTTAGTAATAGAAGAATATACCTATGTTGTGTTTGCTGAATCAGACAAAACCTCTAAACCTAAACTAGAAGAAGAAGAAGTAGAGGTTATACAAGGGGTAAAATCCATTAACTTAAAGGATAAAATAGAACCTTAGGAGCTTTTTTCTAGAGAATGGAATTACTTATCTAGTCATCCTAGAGAACGTATCATAAGTTATTCATTTATAAGTGTTAGAACTAAGTTTGGACTTAGGAAGGAAGTTAGTCATTATGTGTTTATCTCTATGGCTGAACCCATTAAAACAGATCAAGCTATAGCCGATGAATTTTGGATCCTAGCAATGCAAGAAGAGCTAAATTAATTTGTTAGAAATAATGTATGAGAATTGATCTGATGACCTAAGGACCAGAGTGTTATAGGAACTATGTGAGTTTTAAAAAATAAAATGAATGATTCTGTTATAATGGTGAGAAATAAGGCTAGATTAGTAGCTAAAAGGTAAAATCAGATTGAAAGAATTAATTTTGAGGGAACCTTTACTCCTGTAGCTAAACTTGAATCCATTAGAGTGCTACTAGCCTTTGCTTTCTTTAAGGGATTCAATTTGAATTAAATGGACATTAAGAGTGCCTTTCTAAATTGGGTGATTAAAGAAGATGGGTATGCTAAAAAACCCTCAGGTTTTGAGAATTTTCATTTTCATAATCATACATTCAAATAAAAGAAGGAATTTTATAGATTAAAGCAAGCACTTAGAGCTTGATATGAAAGACTGAGCACATTTCTTCTAGATAGAGCCTTTGTTAAGGGTAGTGTAGACACCATCCTATTCCTTAAGAAAATAAGAGAAGATCTACTCATTGTTTAGATTTATATTGATGATATATTATTTGGATCCCTAAATACAAATCTATGTGATAAATGTTCACACTAAATCTAAATAAATAATCACAGGGAGAGTGAAACCTTCCTCTACCAATCAAAATATATCAATGCTATCCTTAAGAAATATGAGATGGATAATGCTAAGATAATAAATAATCCCATGAGCTCTACTATTCAATTAGATAAGGATCTAATTGAAAAACTAGTTGTTCAGAAGAAATTTAGAGTGATAATTGGATCACTTCTTTATTTGACTGTCAGTATACCTGATATAATCAAATTGTATTGTATAAGTGACTAAAAAATCTATAAATTAGATGGATTTTTATTGTTCAACTCACTCAATCGTTAAATTCCTTTTCTTCCCTCTTGACTCATACTCTCATATCTTTACGTGCTCAAATAAATGGAGGTAGCAAGTGCGGTCGACTGACCCAAGGAGGGTCTTCCTCTCGTCGCCCTATTGATGATCATTTTCAATTTACTAAGGATGAAGCTTGATATTATAGGCATAAAAAAGCTAGCATCTCCCCCTCCATAATGTAAATTAACAAGTATTGAACTATGAGGTGATGAATCTCTTCGCATCCACCTCTCTCCAATTTCTGCTTACCTTTACCTTCCCATTCAACTATGAACTTCTATATGAATTTTTTACAAATAGTATTTCCACTCCTTTCATGAGATCATACATCTGTAGGAGACCAATAGAAATCACTAAAGAAGATTTAGGAACATTTACCACTTATCCATAGAAGGACCTCAACCCCAATCAGTGGCTTCTAGACATGACTTTGATTGGAGTGCGGTCAACTTAATTATTAAAAATGTTGGCCTAAATCAGTACTAATCCCTGTTGCAAATCTATTTTTTATGTCTTATGTTTTGATGATTGACAAACACTGTTTCTCTTGGATAGCTTGTTGCTTCTAACTTTTCAGGAATCGACGATCGGACAATCAAAAAGGAGCCAAGTTCAGGAATGCGTAGGTTTAGGGTTGAGTCAGACTATACTTTTGTTTTTTACCTTTGAGTCCACTTGTAATAGTCAAAGAGACTGATGCTTTGTAACCCTTCACACACACACTTGAGAGACTTAGAATTTCTGTTTTTACTCATATCGGCCAGGACGATTTCTTTGATCGGCCTGGACGATCAGCTTAAAACAGAAAGTCTAATTAAGGATTCTTAATTAAGGCAGCTGACATTAACAGATCGTCCTGGACGATACGTGTATCGGACAGGACGATAAGCTCAAAACAGAAAGAAGTAGCCGCCATAGACAAGTATGGTATACTGTATCTTTAAATTATCGGCCAGGACGATCCTCGGATCGGCCTGGACGATATTCACAAATTATGCCATAATTATTCAGGAAATCAAGGAAGTAATTAAGGATGATTGATACGATCATATCGTCCTGGACGATCGCAAGATCGGCCAGGCCGATATAGTCAAAAAAAACCTTAAGTTACTTCAGGACGATCAATATCGGTCAGCCCAGATTCAGGGCTATTGTCAGGACGATTTTCCTCTGATTTGAACTGATCGACCAGGACGATCGTGAGATCGGCCGGGACGATCAAGCTATTTTTCAATCATCCAGTTTTGCATCCCGGGCTATGCTCTGGCCTATCTTCATTGATTTGTACTGATCGGCCAGGCCGATGTACATATCGGCCTGGACGATATTGTCGGCAACTTGCAATTAATGAGCTCTTTTGAAGCTCTTCTATTTAAGAGCTCTTGTTCAACGTTTTTAAAAACCTTTGGCTGCTGCCTTGACCTGAGAAGACCTTGAGGAGAGAAAGAGAGAGAGGAGAGAGAGAGGATCTTGTGAGGGGGAGCTTGTGAGGGGTTTCACAAGGGTTGCTTCAAGGATCTCTCTGCGTCGTCTTCGTCTAGAGTTTCTCGTCCGTGGAAGGGTCGGTAGAGGTAAGGAGTTTTGCTTTTGGTTCTGGTTCTCTGCAAGCTTCAGGAGGAAGCAAAAGGAGATAGGTTCTCTGCCTTGCCGGGGTGGCAAAAAGGAGGTTCTTGTGAGGGTTTCTCCGCCTAGCCGTGGGGGCTAAAGGAGAGTCACTTTTTGTGTAGTGCAATACTTGGAGGGTGCCTCCAAGGAGTGGACGTAGGTCGAGTCGACCGAACCACTATAAATTTCTGTGTTCTTTTTCTTGCTTCTGCACTTTTAAATTCCGCATTATTTTGTGGTGTGATTTGGTTTATGTGATTTTATTTCTTTGTTTAAAAAGAAGTTTTTAAAATACCAATTCACCCCCCTCTTGGTTAGTTTGGGACTATGTTCATAGTGCTTAACATCCCTATCAAACTTTCAAGTTGTTTCAGAGCTTGATTCGAAAATTAAAGTTTGAAAACTTTTTGAATTTGATCCATGTCTAACTTTGGGAATCGCAACACTACGGAAGAGTATTCTATTACCCGACCTCCTCTGTTCGATAACCTACCTTTTGATTTTTGGAAAACTCGCATGTCAACTTTTTTACAATCTACTGATTATCGCATGTGGATGCTTATTCAAGAAGGTTATTCTCCACCTTCTCGTGAAATTAACGGTTTTAAAACGGAAGTTGCTTTTACCGAATGGACTTTTGATGAACGAGATTTAGCTCAATTAAATGCGAAATGTTTGAATTGTTTTTTCTGTGCTTTGAAATCTGAGGATTACATGCGTATTTCAACTTGCAAAACTGGTAAAGAAATTTGGGATAAATTGTGCATTACTTATGAAGGCACTAATGAAGTTAAACATTCCCGTTTAAACATTCTCTTGCATGACTACGAACTTTTTTGTATGAAACCTCATGAATCGATTTCTGACATGTACACTAGGTTTACTCAGATTGCTACTTCATTGCATGCACTAGGAAAAGAACTTTCAAACTATAAAAAAGTTAACAAGATTTTGAGATGCTTGCCTTCGTCCTATGATTCAAAAATTACTGCAATCACTGAATCTAAAGATTTGAACACCTATTCTATTGATAACTTGCTTGGCTCACTCATTTCTTACGAGCAAGGGGTGAATCAAAGAAATCTTGATGCAGGTGAGAAGAAAAAGGAGAAAACAGTTGCATTGAAGGCACACAAATCGGATTCTGAATCTTCCGGGTCTGAAAGCGATGGAGTTGCCTTCATCACAAGGCAATTCAAAAGCTTTCTAAGGAAGAAACAAAAGCATCATCAAAGTTGGAGAAAAGGTAAGGATCATAAACATATTAAAGGATCTTCTGATGTTGTTTGTTTTGAATGCAGAAAATCTGGACATGTAAGAGCCGATTGTCCTACACTTCAAGACCATTCAAGCAAAGAAAAGGAAAAAGGTGAGGAGAAAGCTAAGCCTAGGAAGGAGAATAACAAAATCCAAAGAGGCTTCTGAGCAGAATCTGGTACTGATTCCTCTGAGACTGAACCAGAGGAAGAGACTACAAACTTGTGTTTCATGGGAGAAAATCAAAGTGATGAGGAAGAGGTATGTAAACCAACATATGATGAATTGTTTGAAATTTGTGAAAAAATCCATACATCATACAAAAAACTTAAGAAAACTCATGCTAGCCTAAAATTAGAACATTCAAATCTACAAAAAGAGCATGAAGTTTTTCTCAAAGATCATGCAACGATTGATTCAAATCACATGGCTCTCCTTGATGAATTTGATGAATTAAACAAGAAGCATTTGGAATTAGTTGATAAAAGTAATGCATTAAAAGCTTCACACACCTCACTTAATGATGATCTTAAGAAATCTAAAGAGATTGAGAAAAATTTGAGGATTAAGAATGATGCATTAAAAAGAACTAACTTGAGAATTCAAAATGATTTGGAAACATGTAAGAAAGCTAGGATGACACCAACTTTTAATCAAAGGCCAGAACCTAGGAAGAGGCATTTCTACCCAAACCATTTTAGAAAACCTTTTCCTGGAGTTCAATGTTTTTCTTGTGGCATGCTAGGACACATCTCACACACTTGCACAGTT
Source organism: Dendrobium huoshanense (assembly GCA_016618105.1). Lineage (NCBI taxonomy): Eukaryota > Viridiplantae > Streptophyta > Magnoliopsida > Asparagales > Orchidaceae > Dendrobium > Dendrobium huoshanense. The sequence goes on from CM028354.1 coordinate 9,861,900, forward strand.
CACCGCAGTACACATTGGGTGTGGAGACCTAAGATGCATGATTCAAAGCATACCACATCTGCATTGCACTCTACATTTCCTAAGAAGGAGCCCAAATCTGTTTGGGTTCCTAAAACTGACTGTTGTTGAGTTTTGCAGGAGTGCTCTCACCAAAGACCTCGTGGGAGCATAAGATAACTGAACATAAGGAGGATTGCAACTCAATTGCTTAAATCCATTGCTTTATCACTTGCTTGAAATCTTTAGTTTTTGTATGTCTTTTATTTTTAGTTTTTGTGTTCACTTTGTGTTGTCTTTAGTTTGCTTTTTTTTTTTTTGCTTTTGCTTTTTCACTTTGGTCTTTACTTTTTTTTTTGGGCTTCCATATGATGAAACTTCTCAAGCTTTTAAATATTAGAGTTTTTTTGAGATAGGGTTTAGCTTTTTAAAATTGGTTAAAGGGAGTTAACTATTGATGTTTTTCCCTTCTTCTAATTTTTTTTTAGTGGCATGATTTTCTTCTATAAAACAAAAGTCTAAACTCAGTTTAACCAATGGCTTTTTAAGATCTCTTTCTAAATCTTGCTACATTAAAACATCTTATGCATAATAGTCAAAATTCTTTGATATCATTCAAGCTTTTGAAATCTTACCATTGCAGTTATCACGTGATTTTGATTTTGTGTTGTGGATTGTTCTTCCCTATGTTAGAGAGAGAGCTCCTATTCTCTAATATTTGGAGGATATACTCACAACTAAGTATTTTTTTAAGGGTATATTAAAGAATTTTTAGCTTGCAAAAGTTAAAAAGGAAAGAGGCCAATGAAGCCAAATTGAAAAGAAAGCTATATACACAAAAGTGTATCAAAAATCAAAAGATGCTCAAAGAGCCAATAAAAGTGACAAGAGGCATAAAATTAGCCCACTAAATGCAAGCTATCATCTCTTTGGTAAAACTCTTAAAACTTAGAAAACTCATTGATTATGTGATACGTTCAAAAATTTGATTTCAATTTCCATGATTGAGAAAAATTATTTTGGTTTATTATTTATGAGATATTTTAGTTGTTAACAAGTCTTGATTGGATCTTCTTATCCTTTTTGTTATTCCGAGTTAGGACTCTGTTGTTTTTAAGAGAATTTTGTACCCTGAAGGATGTCCGATCTAGGGTAAATGGAATCAGTTTTTCTACCTTCTTCTAATTGGATTTTGTTAAACCTCTTGATATCCTAAAACTTTAAAAGTTTAAATTCATGAAAAGAATTCTCATATGATGCCTCCATAAAACAAAAAAAAAATAGAAAAATTAAAATCCAAAAATATTCGGTGTTTGTTTTTTTTTTTTTTTTTTTTTGTCTTTGACTGTTTTTTTATTTTCATTATGTTATTTTTGTGTCTTTGACTGTCTTTTCTTTTGTTTTATTTTTGAGGGTCTTGATCATCATCATTTTTTTTCTTAATTTCAAATTCAAGTCACATCGGCCTGGCCTATATTTATATCGTCCTGGCCGATATGACAAATTCTTTCCAAAATCCATCTGCTGACCTTTTTTCTGTGCAACTGCATTTCATCGTCCTGGACGATACATTATCGTCCTGGACGATTTGATCAAACTCATGGTGATAGTCCTGACTGATAGTAAATTTGTCTGGCTGATGCATTCTATGTGCATCGTCCTGGCCGATACACTGGACCGTCCCGGACGATCCACGTGTCAGTACGTTTGGATCTTTAAATTCGGCCCCGGACGATCCATTATTGGACCATTGGTCCGGGCCGATCCACTGTTCGTCCTGGACGATACACGTGGCAAGCATTTAAAATATTTTAACTTCGGCCGGTACGATCAATTATTGTGCATCATCCTGGACGATCCACCTAATCGTCCCGGACGATCTGCTTTTTCAACGGTCGTCCGGACTGACTCCTCGGGCCGATAGCCTGTGTCTAATCGGCCCGGACGATTGGACCGCCTTTTTGACCAATCGGCCTGTACGTAATTATTGACACATATCGGCCTGGATGATTCCGCGATCGGCCAGGACGATATGGCCATTTTCTTTAAATTCAGGCCGATCCAACCATGATTTTTCACTCTTCATCTTTTCTCCTTTGTGTTTTTGCTTAAGTTCTCTCAAATGGCTGGTGGGAAGCGCGTCCGTCAGACCTCTAGAAGTTCCTCGAGGGCAAGGGTTGACCCTCGTTTCCGGGAAGCAGAAGATGAAGCCGCATATCATCGCTATAAAGAATGTGGAATTACTGTTTCCAGAATTATCAATCCGGTCCACATCTCTTACCCGGTAATGGATCTCTTCGCTCACACTTCCCTTTGCTTCATTCTGTCTCTTGTTTTCCCTTTCAATTCTGAGTTCCTTCTAGAATTTTTTGCAAACCTTCGCATCAACTCCACCTTCACAGCCCTGTCCTCCTATGTGAATCGACGCCCTGTCAAAATCACATATCAGGACTGTGTTGATCTTTTACAGCTATCCACCACCGGAGATAAGCTGCACTTAATTGCCCTTGACCCTGATTTTGACTGGTCCACGGCAAATCACTTTCTTCGCCAGACCAATGTCCGTTACCATGTTGGAGAGACTAGCTCTTTAGTCAGAGATGCTAGGACAATCCAACATGTCTTTCGCACCTCCGTCATTCCAAAAGCCGGCGACCGTGTCCACATTACCCCTCTACTTTCCCTCACTACGTTCTACATCATGGCTCATAGGGAATTCAACACTGCGGACCTATTTTTTCGTTACATTGATCACCTAACAACAATTCGCGATCCAGGCCACAGAAGAAAGCCAAATCTAGCCTTAGGACACATCATAGCCTATGTTCTTGAAACTAAATACCAACTTTAATATCCTATTCCACCAAACCTCTTAACTCCCTTCTACTCAAACAACTCCTTCAGCACCCTTCACAGTACTCGTCTCCACCCTGAGGAACCTCAGGGGGCTCGAGAGGAGGAGGCTCCCGCTCCAGCTCTCTTTCTTGACCCTGCTCCTCTCCACCAACACTCACCGGTTAATCAGTTGATTGAGAGATTTGATCGTTGGGAGACCCGATTTGATGCATATGTTGCTGCCCAGGAGCAGCAACACTCTGAGGACATTGCCCGCTACGAGCATCACCGCGCTGAGGATTTAGCTCGATTTGACAGTTTTCTTACTCACCAGCAGCAGCAGCATGACCAGGACATCGCCTAGTTCAATGCTCAGTTTACCACCCTTGCCAGTTATTTTCAGCAGCCACCTCCACCTCCTCCGTCTGATGATCAGGATCCCTCGTTCTTTTAGTTTGTGCTTTGAGTTACTGTTTCTTATCTTTTTGTAGTAGTCTTTCATGATGTTTTTTTTTCTTTTCTCTGCTATTTCTGGACTCTCTTTTTGTGATGACAAAAAGGGGGAGTAGGATAGGGTGTGGTAGGAAAAAGTTGATATTGTAACTTTGTTTTTCTAATGAATCTATTTTTGTCCTACTTGTGTTTTGCCATCATCAAAAAGGGGGAGATTGTTGCAAATCTATTTTTTATGTCTTATGTTTTGATGATTGACAAACAATGTTTCTCTTGGACAGCTTGTTGCTTTTAACTTTTCAGGAATCGACGATCGGACAATCAAAAAGGAGCCAAGTTCAGGAATGCGTAGGTTTAGGGTTGAGTCAGTCTGTACTTTTGTTTTTTACCTTTGAGTCCACTTGTAATAGTCAAAGAGACTGATGCTTTGTAATCCCTTCACACACACACTTGAGAGACTTAGAATTTCTGTTTTTACTCATATCGGCCAGGACGATTTCTTTGATCGGCCTGGACGATCAGCTTAAAACAGAAAGTCTAATTAAGGATTCTTAATTAAGGCAGCCGACGTTAACAGATCGTCCTGGACGATACGTGTATGGACCAGGACGATAAGCTCAAAACAGAAAGAAGTAGCCGCCATAGACAAGTATGGTATACTGTATCTTTAAATTATCGGCCAGGATGATCCTCGGATCGGCCTGGACGATATTCACAAATTATGCCATAATTGTTCAGGAAATCAAGAAAGTAATTAAGGATGATTGATACGATCATATCGTCCTGGACGATCGCAAGATCGGCCAGGCCGATATAGTAAAAAACCTTAAGTTACTTCAGGACGATCAATATCGGCCAGCCCGTATTCAGGGCTATTGTCAGGACGATTTTCCTCTGATTTGAACTGATCGGCCAGGACGATTGTGAGATCGGCCGGGACGATCAAGCTATTTTTCAATCGTCCAGTTTTGCATCCAGGGCTATGCTCTGGCCTATCTTCATTGATTTGTACTGATCAGCCAGGCCGATGTACATATCGGCCTAGACGATATTATCGGCAACTTGCAATTAATGAGGTCTTTTGAAGCTCTTCTATTTAAGAGCTCTTGTTCAACGTTTTTAAAAACCTTTGGCTGCTGCCTTGACCTAAGAAGACCTTGAGGAGAGAAAGAGAGAGAGAGGAGAGAGAGAGGATCTTGTGAGGGGGAGCTTGTGAGGGGTTTCACAAGGGTTGCTTCAAGGATCTCTCTACGTCGTCTTCGTCTAGAGTTTCTCGTCCGTGGAAGGGTCGGTAGAGGTAAGGAGTTTTGCTTTTGGTTCTGGTTCTCTGCCAGCTTCAGGAGGAAGCAAAAGGAGATAGGTTCTCTGCCTTGCTGGGGTGGCAAAAAGGAGGTTCTTGTGAGGGTTTCTCCGCCTAGCCGTGGGGGCTAAAGGAGAGTCACTTTTTGTGTAGTGCAATACTTGGAGGGTGCCTCCAAGGAGTGGACGTAGGTCGAGTCGACCGAACCACTATAAATTTCTGTGTTCTTTTTCTTGCTTCCGCACTTTTAAATTCCGCATTATTTTGTGTTGTGATTTGGTTTATGTGATTTTATTTCTTTGTTTAAAAAAGAAGTTTTTAAAATACCAATTCACCCCCCTCTTGGTTAGTTTGGGACTAAGTTCATAGGGCTTAACATCCCTATCGAACTTTCAATCCCTAGTCCACTCCTTAAATCAAAATGCAAATATTTAAAGTGTTGGCCTAAATCAATACTTGGGTGGGAGGGGGGGGGGGGGGGGGGGAGTTGGGGTTGGAAGAGTAAGATGAATTAGATTTAAATGAAGAAGGGGAAGCTGGTCCTATAGCTGCACCTACTCCAACACTAGTGCCAGATTCTATACTAGCATACCAGTCTTACCCTTATGAGGAGTTGATACAACAATTTGATCAGCAAGAGTCCTGCCTAGATTCTCATATTCGACAGTAATAATAAAAGCACAAGCTATGAAATGGCTCTCTACTCTGAGGTGATTCTGAGGCAATTCTAAGGCGTTCTAGAGCTTCCTTCCATGATCTCCTTTTTCTTCATATATGGGGTTTATTTTAATGTTTTCTTCATTAGTTTTGATTCTTTGGTTACCTTTTCATCTTAGTTTGGTTTGATTTCTTTGGCGTGTTTCTAGCTTTGGAGGTTTTTGAAAGATAACGATGCCGTCATCATCTATCCCTATGCATGCAGTGCTTCCGTTTGGTAAGTCTAATTCATTTTAGGATGTTTTGGCTGGCTCGTCTTCTTCTTCCAAAAAACTTTCTTTTGTTCAATCTTCTTATAAAGGATGTCCAGCTTTATGACTTGAGAGCTATGTGATTTTTATGCTGGCTGCACCTTTTACGCTTACTCTTGTTGGCAAGTTCATGCTAATACGGCCAAGCTGTTGTTATTCCAGGCATATTGCGATACAACTGAGTAACGATATGGATTATAGTCATATTTTCTCTAGAAGGGCCTATTATATTTAGGGTTGCCAAATGAGATTGTTAAAATGAACAATTTCTTTAAAAGTTAATGAAGAATCTCCCATCACCTCTGTGTGGATTTCCTTTCTAAATCTTTGTTTGCATTTTTTCAATTCTCAAATTTTATTCAGATTGGCTTTTATCTTTGGTAGTCCATTGCAAACTAACCACTTTAGCATCCATTTCACGATGGTATGTAGCTCATGTGTTAGTTGAACTGGGTGTTTTGAAGAAGTATCCTAATGAGTTCTGGATTAGTTTGGAACTTAAAGGTTATTTTCAAAAAATTAAATTTGAAAACCTACATATTTTTTGTACTCATTGTAAGATGCATGGGCATGGTCTTAATGCTTGTTATAAGCTACACCTACATCTCCGAAAGGAAAAGGATTCTTCTAAACCTATGCAAAAAAGATTCACCTTCTATTGAATTGGATATTGTTAATCTAGATGGTATTGTGGTTAATGTGTCTCAAGTGCAAATTCCTATTAATGAATCCCCTATTTTGGAGTCTACTCAGGTTGAGCCAAATCCTACTACTGTTGAAAAGTTGAATGATGTGTTGCAACCCATGACCCCGAGTTTGAGATTTTGATGATGCCAAATAATGAGTGTTTTGGAACAACCTTTCATTGAATACTATTTTATTTGCTATTGTCCTTGAGTACTAACATTTCAGGAAGATCACAAGTGACTCAGGACGAAAGGAAGACTAAAGAAAGGGTAGATTAGGAGTATGAGTCAAACATTGTATTTTTCCATTTATTTGATTTTATTTTATTGAGTATGGGCACAAAATGCATAAGAGTAAGAGCAACCATGCATACACACAGGGGGAGAGTTTGCTTTTAAATGAAAAATGTCATAGAAATTCTTCTCTGGAGATCGTACTGTACGATTTTAATTCGTACCGTACGATCAGAGCTATGTGGACGATTCTGTGAATAGATCGTACTGTACGAATATTTTCGTACTGTACGATATGTTCAGATCCAAAACCCTAGCTGTAGTTTAATTTGAGTAAGTGATTTTGCGCCGCTCGTACTGTACGAACGTGTTCGTACTGTATGATTTGTTTTTAATACTTACTTAAATTAACCCGTAATTAGTGCATGTAATTCAGGCCTAATTAATTTTTGAACATCGTACTATACGAACTTGTTCGTACCATACGATGAACAGAGACGACATCAGATCGTCCAGACTATCGTCCTGTATGAATAGTGTTTAGTGGATCGTACCGTACGATATTATATCGTACAGTACGAATTGTTTTTGAACTGTTCGTACATCTTCGTACCAGGACGACGTCTGATTATACATATCGTACTGTACGATGTTGCATCGTACTGTACGAACAGTAACAACTACTTTTGAAATCAGAGGTTTTTGGAGCTCGTTTAAAATGTCAATCAAGTCCTTTTTGAGTAAGAATTACATAAGGGGTGAACGTGGTTAGAGAGGGATTCCAAGGGAGAGATCTCTAGAGAAATTCTTGAGGGTTGAGAGAGGAAGGAGGAGGTGAGCGTTGTGAGGGAGAAGAGGTGTGAGGGAGATCACACGGTTGCTCCAAGCTTGCTGCATCTTGCTCCTCCTGTGGCCCTAGAAGGATTTGAGGGAGGATCTCCAAGGGAAAGGCTTGTCTACATCCGTTGCCTCGAGGTTCTCTGCCTTCTCCAGGAGGGAGAAAAACGAGAAGTTTCTCTGCCGTCGCCAGGAGGGCAAAAATAGAGTTTGGCACTCCGTCACGCCGGGTTGGTGAAAGGGAGGTTTGTAAAGGCTTCTCCACCTTGCCGAGGGGGGCAAAAGGAGAACTATTTTGATAGTGAAAATCTTGGAGCGGAGGACTCCGGGGAGTGGACGTAGGTCATATTTTGACCGAACCACTATAAAAATTCTTGGTGTGTTTTTTCCTTATCGTCGTTTATTTTTTTTACTTGCATTTAATTTTCATGACTATTGCATGGTGAAGCTTGTGGAAGAATAATTGTTATGTTGTAGTATTTCAAAAATAACAAAAAATTAGAACTCTTGTTTAGGGTTATTTTTATTAAGGAAAAGTTTTTCACAATTCACCCCCCCTCTTGTCATTCAGTCATTTCAATTGGTATCAGAGCTTGTTTTTCAAAAATAGTGTTTTAAAAAACCTTGAAAAAACGATCATGTCGAACTTTGGTAATCGTAACACTGCGGCGGGTTATTCAATAACTCGTCCACCACTTTTTGATAACATTCCGTTTGATTTCTGGAAAATTAGTATGTCTACATTCTTGCAATCTATAGATTACCGCATGTGGATGTTAGTAAATGATGGATATGTTGCACCATTTAAGATTGTTAATGGTTTGAAAACTCTTGTACCTTTTATTGAATGGAGCAATGAGGATAGGGAGTTAGCCCAACTGAATGCTAAGTGCTTAAACTGCTTTTTTTGTGTATTGAAATCTGAGGACTATATGAGAGTATCTACTTGTGTTTCTGGTAAGGAGATTTGGGATAGACTGTGCATTACATATGAAGGAACAAACGAAGTAAAACAGTCTAGGCTTAACATTCTACTGCATGATTATGAATTATTCCGTATGAAACCTAGCGAAACAATTTCTGACATGTACACTAGGTTCACCCAAATTGTGACATCCTTGCATGCATTAGGTAGAGAAATTTCAAATTCTGAGAAAGTGAATAAAATTCTTAGATGCCTACCTAGTTCCTATGATGCTAAGATAACTGCTATCACTGAGTCTAAAGATCTTAATGTTTATTCTATTGATAACCTCCTTGGGTCACTCATTGCATACGAGCAAGGAGTGAGCCAAAGGCAAAGTGATGCAGGTGAAAAGAAAAAGGAGCGGACGGTGGCATTAAAAGCTGGCAACTCAGAAAGTGAAAGCTCTGCAGGGGAGGAAGACGATGAGATAGCACTGATGACCCGACAGTTCAAAAATTTCCTGAAGAGAAAACAGAAGCGTCATCAGAACAGCTGGAATAAAGGTAAGAGCTCAAGGTCCAATAAGGTTTCATCTAATACAATATGTTTTCAATGCAGGAAGCCAGGTCACCTTCGAGCCGATTGCCCCAATCTGAAGAACCAACCAGCTAAGGAGAAAGGTGATGAGAAAGCCAAGTACAAGAAAGGAAAGATGAGGACACCAAAAGCTTTTTGGGCCGACTCTGCCTCAGAATCGTCAGAGGAAGAAGCAGAGGAGGAGGTAACTAATTTGTGTCTTATGGCTAACGATAACCTTGATGAATCGGATCAAGACGAGGTATGTCAACTTTCATATGATGAATTACTGCTTATTTCTGAGAATATTCATGGCTCGTATAGGAAACTGAAAAAGATGCATGCTAAACTTAATATTGAATTTAGTTCGTTACAAATTGAGCATGCTAACTTAGTTAAAGAAAATTCTGATTTAGATAAAGATCACATGTTGCTTCTTGATGAGTATGATGCATTAAATAAGAAGCATATTGAACTAAGTGAAACACATGAATCCTTGAAAACATCGCATATTGAACTAGATGTAGAGTTTGAAAAACTAACGGCACTTGCATTAGAAGTAGATCATAGTGAGCACTTGCTATTAATAGAAGTTGATGGATTGACAGCTCAAAATAAAACCTTTAGTGAGAGAATAAAAGAACTAGAAAATGAAATTGCATCACTCACATTAGGCCATCCTCGTAAACCCCTAACACTGCATGCATCACAAAACTTTAGAAAGAGGCACCACCACCCACATAGATTAGTAAACCCATTTCCTGGTGTTAGGTGTTTCTCTTGTGGCATGCTAGGTCACATAGCCTGCACATGCACAATTCACTGTAGGACACACTTAGTATGGAGACCTAAACTGCATCCATCACAGCATAGCATGCATACATCTCATTCATGCAAGCATAAGGAGGAACCTAAACTCACTTGGGTTCCCAAATCTAATCTTTGAATGAAATTGTAGGGATGCTCTCACAAAAGACCTAGTGAGAGCATGTGGTACCTGGATAGTGGCTGCTCGCGACACATGACTGGAGATATGAAGAAGTTCATCCTATTGGAGACCAAAACTGGAGGCAAAGTAACGTTGGGAGACAACACTACCAGGAAGGTGATAGGTTCATGTATCGTTGGTAATGCTAAGAATTTTTTAATTGAAAATGTTTTACTAGTTGATGGTTTAAAGCATAACTTACTTAGCATTAGTCAACTGTGTGACAAAGGTTTTGATGTTAAGTTTTTTACTGATAGATGCCTGATTTGTTTATTTGATGAAATAATTTTAGAAGGAAAATGAATGAACAATGTTTACATGTTAGACCTTGATTGTGTTGATAGCTCAAAATCATTTTGCTTGAAAATAATAGTTGATGACTCGTGGCTATGGCATAGGAGACTATGCCATGCTAGTATGAAAACTCTTAGAAACATCACTCAGAAAAACCTAGTTAGAGGTGTACCTAAGTTAGACTTTACTAAGGATCACTTATGTGATGCTTGCCAACTAGGAAAACAAGTCAAATCATCCTTTCACTCAATTAGAGATGTGATCACCTCTAGGCCACTAGAAATTCTACACATGGACTTATTTGGACCCGTTAGTACAGCCAGTCTAGGTGGAAAGAATTATGGATTTGTGATTGTAGATGACTTCACTAGATTTACTTGGGTAAGATTCTTAGCACACAAAAAGGAGTCTTTTGAGGAATTTAAAGTATTCTCCACATGGATTCAACGAAAATTAGGTTGTGAAATATCAATAATCCATAGCGATCATGGTGGAGAGTTCCAAAATGATAAGTTTGTGTCATTCTGTCAAGAGATAGGAATAGAACACAATTTCTCAGTTCCTAGAACACCCCAACAGAATGGCATAGCAGAAAGGAAGAATAGAACTTTGGTAGAAGCTGCTAGGACAATGTTAGCGGAGTATACACTTCCTAGATACTTTTGGGCAGAAGCAGTCAACACAGCCTGTTATGTTTTGAACAGAGTAAACATAAGATCAAAGCTAAATAAAACTCCATATGAACTCCTTAAGGGTAGGACACCAAATCTTTCACATTTACATGTCTTTGGGTGTAAGTGCTTCATCTTAAATAATGGTAAACATCCCTTAGGAAAATTTGATCCCAAGTCTGATGAGGGTGTCTTCTTAGGTTATTCTTCTATAGGTAAGGCCTATAGAATTTTTAATAAGAGAACCCTTGTAGTAGAAGAATCCACCCATGTGGTATTTGATGAATCAGATAAGCCCTCAGAATCTAAAATTGAAGATGATGAAATAGAGCTAATTCAAGGAGTAGAGACGATGACCTTAGGAGAAAGGGTCGAACCTCAGGAAGCTTTGCCTAGAGAATGGAGATATTCTTCTAGTCATCCTAAAGAGTTAATTTTAGGAGACCCTTCAAAAGGTGTAAGAACTAGGCATGGACTTAGAAAGGAGGTTAGTCACTCAGCATTCATCTCTATGATCGAACCCACAAGTATAGATCAAGCCTTAGGAGATGAATTTTGGATTCTATCAATGCAATAAGAGCTGAACCAATTCACCAGAAATGATGTTTGGGAGTTAGTAAAGAGACCTAAAGATTACAGTGTTGTTGGAACAAAATGGGTATTCAAGAATAAGGTGAATGATTCAGGAACAATAATAAGGAATAAAGCAATGCTAGTAGCTAAGGGGTACAACCAAATTGAGGGGTTAGACTTTGAAGAAACCTTTGCCCCGGTTGCTAGACTAGAAGCCATAAGAGTGCTCTTAGCTTTTGCTTGCTTCAAAAACTTTAAGTTATATCAAATGGATGTAAAGAGTGCATTTCTGAACGGGGTAATTAAGGAAGATGTCTACGTTGAGCAACCCCCCGGATTTGAAAGTTCACAATTTCCAAATCATGTATTTAAATTAAAGAAGGCACTATATGGATTAAAGCAAGCACCTAGAGCATGGTACGAAAGACTTAGCTCATTTCTTTTGGATAGAGGATTTAAAAAGGGTAGTGTAGATACTACACTCTTTTTACAAAAGGTCAAAGAAGGAATTCTCATTGTTCAAATGTATGTGGACGACATCTTGTTTGGATCTTCGGATAAAAACTTATGCGATGAATTTTCCAAAATAATGAGTAATGAGTTTGAAATGAGCATGATGGGAGAACTTAACTACTTTCTTGGCTTTAGTGTAAAACAAATGGATAATGGAACTTTTCTTAGCCAATCAAAGTATATTAAGGATATTTTAAAGAAATATGAAATGAATAGTGCAAAACCCATGAACACCCCAATGAGTTCGACAATCCAATTAGATAAGGATCCTAGTGAAAAATCAGTAGACCAGAAAAAATATAGAGGAATGATTGGACCCCTTCTTTACCTGACTGCCAGTAGACCGGACATAATGTTTAGTGTGTGCCTTTGTGCCCGTTTCCAAGCTGATCCTAAAGAGTCTCACTTAACTGCTGTCAAAAGAATTCTTAGATATCTACTAGGCACCCCAAACTTAGGAATTTGGTATCCCAGACACAGCACTTCCTTTGAAATCCTAGGGTACTCAGATTCAGACTTTGCAGGATGTAGGATAGATAGAAAGAGCACCTCTGGTACCTGCCAATTCATCGGACAATCATTAGTTTCTTGGTCCAGTAGGAAGCAAAACTCAGTAGCACTTTCCACAGCCGAGGCAGAATATATTGCAGTAGGAAGTTGTGTTGCACAAGTGCTATGGTTAAAACAACAAATTCTTGATCTTGGACTACCTGTTGGAACCATCTCGATCATGTGTGACAACACAAGTGCAATTTGTATATCTAAGAATCCAATTCAACACTCTCAAACGAAACACATAGACATTAGACATCATTTCATTAGAGATCACGTCGCTAAGGGAGATATAGAACTACATCACATCACTACAGGAGATCAATTGGCAGACATATTCACAAAACCTTTAGCCTTCGACACCTTTTGCACCCTGAGGACCAGATTAGGTGTCATAGATATAACAACATAAAAAAAAATTAAAATTAAAAATTTGTATTTTTTTTGTTTGGCTGCTCCTGATCATCACACACTCACCTCACCAAAACTCTGCGTTCACTGTTCATCGTACTGTACGACCTAAATCGTACTGTACGATATATCTCACTATACACAAACAAGCTGATTTAGGCTCTATTGTTCATACTATACGATCCCGATCGTACTGTACGATATTCGTCCCGTATAATTGCCTACCGTATTGTACGATATTTTTTTTTCGTACAATACGATCCACGTCAGCAACGGATTGGGACGAATTTAACGGGTTGGTACGACATTATTGAGTATCGTACTGTACGATACCACCATATCGTATGGTACGATCCACATCAGCACACGGAATAAATGTGAGTTAAAGCTGTTTGATACGATATTTATTATGTATCATACTGTACGATACACCTGTTCGTACAGTACAAAACTTTTGGTCAAAAGTCGTACTGAGGCCTCGGGACGATCGAAATTCGCCTGATTATACAATACGATATATATCGTACTGTACGATTTGACTGCCTTTTCCCGAAACGAACGGTCAGAACATTGATTGCCTATCGTACTGTACGATTCCAGATCGTACTGTACGATGTTCGAAATTTCCTATAAATACCCTTACCTAGGCCGTTCTTTTCACTGAAATCTCTCCTCACTCACTTCTTCACTCGTTTTCATGTCCTATTACAATGTCTAAGCGAGTTCGGATGACTGCTGGAAGCTCGTCCTCATCGAGTCGCCAACCTGATCGTTTTCTGAATACTGAAAATGAGGAAGCCTACCATCGCTATAGAGCCTGCAAAATTTCCCCTTCAAAAATGCTTAATCAGGCTGCTCTCAATTTCGAGGTAATGAGCCTCTTTGCTTCTATGACCTTCCAATTCCTACTCACTCTGGCATCTCCATATAATTCTGAACTGCTTTTTGAATTCCTCACCAACCTCACCTACACCGTAGACAACACCACTTTTCACTCCTTTGTTTGTGGCCGCACCATTGAAATAACTAGAGCCGATATCGCCCAATATATTGGGCTGTCCACTGAAGGACCTATGGTTCGCTCGTTTCTTATTGATGAATTTGATTGGAGCGATGTAAATAGAGTCCTTAGGAATACTGCATTTCATCAACACCAACCCCTTGTTCAATCCTTAACTCGAAATGCATGTATAATTCAACATGTTCTTCGAACCTCAATCATACCCAAAGGTGGAGACCGTATCAACCTGACCCCTACCTTGTCCGTCGCTACCTATCTTATTATGTCCAACATTAAGTTTGATGAGGTCGATTTAATCAGCAACTACATTCGCCACATGACTTTTGTTCGTCTACCTACTACCCGGCGAAAACAAAATCTAGCTCTTGGTCACCTAATAGGATATATCCTCCACAATAAATATCAATTAGCCTACCCTGGTGAACCCGACATTCTTCCTATTTTTTATACGGATGCTTCCTTCCGTATTCTCTTTCATCGGGGACATGAGCCTGAAGATCCAGTCTTTGATGACGAAGAAGGAGAAGATGCCCCAGCCGCAGCTCCAGCTCGACCACGACGCCATGCTGCACCCTGAGCACCAGCACCAGCACCAGAGCACCCTAATGATGACTTAGTCGCCCGCTTCGACCAGCTGCAGACTCATCTCGACATGCATATTCAAGAACAGCATCACCAACACGAGACTGATATGCAGTGGTTTGGCGAACGGTTCACTGCAATTGATCACCGCTTTGATGCTCTCTTTCAATATTTTCAACCAAATCCACCTCCACCACCACCAGATCAGGACCCGTATACTTAGTTTGTTTATGTTTGCTTTGTAGCTTTTGTTTGTTTTCTTCTCTTACTTTTTTCTTTTAGTTGCTACTCCTTTTTGTGCTGTCAAAAGGGGGAGAAGTTTGTTGTACCTTGTTGTGCCTGTTATCTAAATGCATTCCTTTTTGTTTTGCACTTGCTTTTGGTATTATTTTTTTTCTTGTATTTACTCAAAAAAATATTAAAATAAAAAAAAAACAAAAGAAATGCTTTTCGTACTCACTTGCAACAAATTATTTGACATCATCAAAAAGGGGGAGATTGTTGCAACCCATGACCCTGAGTTTGAGATTTTGATGATGCCAAATAATGAGTGTTTTGGAACAACCTTTCATTGAATACTATTTTATTTGCTATTGTCCTTGAGTACTAACATTTCAGGAAGATCACAAGTGACTCAGGATGAAAGGAAGACTAAAGAAAGGGTAGATTAGGAGTATGAGTCAAACATTGTATTTTTCTATTTATTTGATTTTATTTTATTGAGTCTGGCCACAAAATGCATAAGAGTAAGAGCAACCATGAACACACACAGGGGGAGAGTTTGCTTTTAAATGAAAAATGTCATAGAAATTCTTCTCTGGAGATCGTACTGTACAATTTTAATTCGTACCGTACGATCCGAGCTATGTGGACGATTCTGTGAATAGATCGTACTGTACGAATATTTTCGTACTGTACGATATGTTCAGATCCAAAACCCTAGCCGTAGTTTAATTTGAGTAAGTGATTTTGCGCCACTCGTACTGTACGAACGTGTTGGTACTATACGATTTATTTTTAATACTTACTTAAATTAACCCGTAATTAGTGCATGTAATTCAGGCCTAATTAATTTTTGAACATCGTACTGTACGAACTTGTTCGTACCATACGATGAACAGAGACGACATCTGATCATCCATACTATCGTCCTGTACGAATAGTGTTTAGTGGATCGTACCGTACGATATTATATCGTACAGTACGAATTGTTTTTGAACTATTCGTACAACTTCGTACCAGGACGACGTCTGATTATACATATCGTACTGTATGATATTGCATCGTACTGTACGAACAGTAACGGCTACTTTTGAAATCAGAGGTTTTTGGAGCTCGTTTAATATGTCAATAAAGTCCTTTTTGAGTAAGAATTACAGAGGGGGTGAACGTGGTTAGAGAGGGATTCCAAGGGAGAGATCTCTAGAGAAATTCTTGAGGGTTGAGAGAGGAAGGAGGAGGTGAGCGTTGTGAGGGAGAAGAGGTGTGAGGGAGATCACACGGTTGCTCCAAGCTTGCTGCATCTTGCTCCTCCTGTGGCCCTAGAAGGATTTGAGGGAGGATCTCCAAGGGAAAGGCATGTCTACATCCGTTGCCTCGAGGTTCTCTGCCTTCTCCAGGAGGGAGAAAAATGAGAAGGTTCTCTGCCGTCGCCAGGAGGGCGAAAACAGAGTTTGGCACTCCGCCACGCCGGGTTGGTGAAAGGGAGGTTTGTAAAGGCTTCTCCACCTTGCCGAGGGGAGCAAAAGGAGAACTATTTTAATAGTGAAAATCCCGGAGCGGAGGACTCCGGGGAGTGGACGTAGGTCATATTTTGACCGAACCACTATAAAAATTCTTGGTGTGTTTTTTCCTTATCGTCGTTTATTTTTTTTTACTTGCATTTAATTTTCATGACTATTGCATGGTGAAGCTTGTGGAAGAATAATTGTTATGTTGTAGTATTTCAAAAATAACAAAAAAATTAGAACTCTTATTTAGGGTTATTTTTATTAAGGAAAAGTTTTCACAATTCACCCCCCCCTCTTGTCATTCAGTCATTTCATGATGTACAAGAAGTCAATCTAAAATAAATCTCTTCTTTACCTATTGCTTATCATATTGAGATGGATCAAAGCATTGATACTATTCTAAATGCTGTTTCTCTTAAGAATCCCATGGAGGATAGAGGTGTGGATGAGGATTATGATCATACTGTTGTGACTGTTTAGGATGTGGTCCAAAGTGATGTGGCATAGGAGATAGGTCATATTGCTAGGAATAATGAAATAAATATGGTTGGCAGTGTGTTCTTTGAGGAAGGTGAAATGCCTCTTCCTAGGGGGCAGTCAGGTTTGTTTATTGAAAATATGTTTCCTTTGAATGATCACTATCATAGTGATGCTTTTATCGACACATAGGTTATGAATATGATGGCTAAATGTTTTTCTAGAGATGATAATGATACTAGTTTTTCCAAGGGTCGTGGTAGGAGAGGTAGGAAGCAATAGAATTTTACCTTACAATCACCTAGAAAAACCCATTCGCATACTTCCCATTAATACTTTGTTATTTATATTTAATGCTATTATTTGGAATGTTAGGGGAATTGGGTGCCTTTCTTCTAAGTTTAGAGTTAAAAACTTGTGCCATATTTATAATGTATCGATTCTTGTTTTGCATGAGCCTCTTATTTCCTCTGATAAGCTTCTTCGTACTACTAAATTTCTGGGATTTAAATATTCCTTCTCGAATGTGTCCAATAAAATTCAGGTTCTTTGGAAAGATTTTATTAGGGTAGACATTATTGGTGATTATACTTTAGGTTTACATTATAATATTGAAAGTTCTAATTTTCAATGTTGTGCTTCTTTTATATATGCTGCTTCCTCTCGTTATAATAGAAAGATTGTATGGAATCAAATTACTCAGTTTCATGGTATTTGTAAACTTTCATGGCTTATTTGGGGAGATTTTAATACTATAGCTAACCCTTCTGAACAAATAGTGGGCTCTCTTCCTATAACTTAATTGATATTAGTTTTTCTAGTAATAACTTTACTTGGCATCGTGGGCATTTATTGCAAAGGTTAGACTGGGTTTTATTTAATGACGATTGGCTTAACTCTTTTGAATCTACTAATGTTGAGCATCTCAGTAGGACCCTCTCTGATCATTCGCCTCTCCTTATTAAAATTAAGCCTAGAATTAAAGATTTCCCTTCTTAATTTAGATTTCAAAACATGTAGTTACTTCATGATTCTTTTATGAATTTGGTTAAGGATAATTGGCATGCTCCCCTATATCCAGATAAGGTTATTTCTGGTCTGAAGATATTGTGGTTTAAGCTGTAAAGGCTTAAGCCTGTTTTATAATGGTTGAATCATAATATTTTTAAGAATATTTTCTCTAACATTTTAATTGCAGAAGATAAAGTGATTTCTTATGAGAATTAGTGTCAATTATTGCCTTCTGAAGCTAATTTCAATTTATTGAGAGAGGATAAAGATGGTCTTTTTAAATTACAAGCTCAGGAGGAAATTTATTGGAAGAAAAAAGTGGCTGTCAAACATCTGGTTGAAGATGATAATAATAATAAATATTTTCATGCTTTGGTTAAGAAGAAACATGCCTTTAATTATATCCATAAAATTAATCGTGTTGATGGCACTGTCACTGAAGATGGTGTGGAAATTGCTAATTTAGCTATTCAACATTTTCATAATCATCGTAATAAAGCCTTTAATCCTTCTGTTATTGACAATCCTTCTATCATCCTTACTCTTATTTATCATGAGGATAATGTTTACTTATATAAACATATTTCTCTGGAGGAAATGAAAGATATTTTTTTGGGTATGAATGGTGAGTCAGTTTCTTGGCCGGATGGTTTCACTATGAAGTTTTTTTTTTCCAGAAAACATGGCATATTATTGGTAACAATCTTTTCTCTGATGTTATTGATTTCTTTGATGATAATTCTATTCCTAAGTTTTTTTACTTCTACTTCTATTGTGCTTATTCCTAAAAAAAAGTCTGTATGTACTTGGAATGATTTGAGACCTATTAGTTTGTGCATATTTTTTTTACAAATTACTTTCTAAAATTTTGATGAATCGTTTAACAGTTCTTTTGCCTAAGATTATTTCCCCTTTCCAAATGGGCTTAGTTAAAGGGCGTGCTATTGCTGATAATATCCTCTTGGCTCAAGAATTTTGTCAAGACTTGGATGTCAAGGTGAGAGGTGGTAATAATATTCTAAAACTTGATATTGCTAAGGCTTATGATAATATTAATTAGCTTTTCATTTATAATATTATAAATTTATTTGGTTTTGATTTAAATTTTATCAACCTCATTAAACTTTATATTGAATTCCCTTATTTTTCTATCTTTGTGAATGGTAAGAGTAATTGTTTTTTTAAGGCTTCTCATGGGCAGAGATAGGGTGATCCCATTTCTTCGGCCCTTTTCATTATTGCGGCTGAATACTGTTTGAATAGTTGCTATTTGAATGATTTATATTTGTGCAACTTATGTAGTTTTAATGATTCCAAATATTATTGTTCAAATGTATAGTTATCTCCTAACAATTTCAGAAGATTTGCACTTGCTCTTGTGTGTACTAACATTTCAGGAAAATCAGACTCAGACTACGATAACTTCAAATCAAATTCAACATGAGATATTTTGTTTATTTGAAGTTTGCCTTTTTTTTAAATTAATTTTAAAGGGAGTGATTGTAATTGAGTGAATAAAATCTCACACACACAAATAAGGAGATCTTAAAATTCTATACTGATCGTACAGGACGATATTTATCGTACTGGACGATCTGTCAGTTATCTCCTATAGAGCACTTGGAACGAATAGGAACTTGCTTGAATTTTTTTTTTCTAAGTCCTATTCGTCCATGACGAAATTTATTATCATCCCGGACAATGGGTTCTCTGTAAAATTTTTGTCCAGACGAATTTTATCATCGTACGAGGCGACCAGTCCTCTGGAAAATTTTCGTTCAGATGAAAATAAATATCGTACCGGACGATCAGCTCTCTGGAAAACTTTCGTCCAGACGAAAACAAATTATCGTCCGCGGCGATTGGTCCTCTGGAAAATTTTTGTCCAGACGAAATAAATAATCGTCCAGGACGATCGGCTCTCTGGAAAATTTTCGTCCAGGCGAACATATTTTCGTCCAAACGATTAACCGACTTAGAACAGTTTTCAACAGTTTCTAGAACCGACCTTGTAATAACCGTTCGTACGGGACGAACCTAGTTCGTACAGGACGATCAGCTGTACGAAGTCATTTCATACACATATACAAATTGGGTCGTTTCAGATCGTTTAAGTAAAATTGTCCAGGATGATCCAGGATCATACAGGACGATCCACTGCGTACAGATTTGAAAATATGCAGTTTTTGGGCGGTTTTTTCATGTCTTTTGTATAAATAGTCCAAATTAGACTGCCATCCAATCTTTTTGTCATTTGATCTTCGTGCCTCTTGAGAGAATAGCCAAGGAGAGAGTGGAAGAGAGCATTCAAGGGAGGATTCCTACCATTGGAGCGAGAAGGCTTCACTTGGATTACTAAGGTAAGAGTCTCTACTTGTGAAATTGGATTTCTTCACTCTTTTCCTTCTTCCTTCTAGATTCTTGTGAGAAGATCAGTCAAGGAGATCCGGTTCTCTGCCGACACTTGGAGAGTGTGAACAGCCGTAAGGTTCTCTGCCCACACTAGGAGAGTGTAAAAGGACGACGGTTCTCTGCCCACACTAGGAGAGTGTAAAAGGACGACGGTTCTCTGCCCACACTAGGAGAGTGTAAAAGGACGAAGGTTCTCTGCCAGCACTGTGGATTGTGTGAAAGGATGATGGTTCTCTGCCGCACCGGGTAGTGGTGAAAAGAGTGTGTTGTAAAGGCTTCTCCGACTTGCTGTGGGTGCTAAAGGAGAGTCACTTTGTGGTATTAGTGCAATACTCAGAGGGTGCCTCTGAGGAGTGGATGTAGGTCTGGTTATAGACCGAACCACTATAAATCTGGTGTCATTTACTTTATTGCTTTTACGTTTCCGCACTTTAAATTTCAGTTTTAACAACTCTGTGGTTGAAAAACATTTTTCTACAAACTTTAAAAGAAAATTTTATTTAGGTTCAACTTTATCATTAAGAGGGTTTAAAATTTTTAAAACTACCAATTCACCCCCCTCTTGGTAGCCGTGGGACATTTACTTAGGCTTAACAACCTAATTATTGGACTCAACAAATACTTGTCTTGAGGTCTCATTGATCTTTTTTAAAAGAGACCCTAGCCATTACTTCAAAACATTAGGTGGTTTTCATTTATCACACTTATGTTTTGCTGATGATTTTCTTATTTTTATGAATGCTTCTATTAATAGGATACATAAAATTTTGAGGTTTTTTCACCAATTTGAATAGATGAGTGGGTTGGCTCTTAATAAACATAAGTGTTGTTTTATTTATGCTAGGAAAATCTCTTTTGATCGTATTGTTGCTATTAAGAATTTAACTGATTTTAGTTATGGTAATTTTCCTTTAAAGTACCTTGGTGTGCCCCTTTATAATGGTAAAAAGAAGTCCTTTATGTTTGATGATTTAATTACGGTGGTGCAGAACAAACTTTTGTCTTGGGATTCTAATTTATTAAGCTTTAGTGGTCGATTAATTCTTATCAAGAGTGTCCTTTATTCTATACCTATTTATTATTTTCAAACTTTGCTTCCTAATTAGATAGTTTGTAACAGGATTGATTAAATTTTCAATAAGTTTTTTTTGGAAAGGGGCTAGTAGCACTTCTAAAATCTAATGGTCCTCTTGGGATAAATGCTGTGGTGCTTTGAATAAAGGTGATCTAGGATGTAAATCTATGAATGATTTGGCTTATGCATTTTCTTTTAAATTATGGTACAACTTTTGTGCTAATTGGAGCCTTTGGGCTAATTTTTTGGTTGCCAAGTATTGTGGGGGAAAGCATCCTACCACATGTTGTTTTAGTAAAGATAATTATAAAGTTTGGCAGTGTATTTGCAAAGTTAAATGGGTGGTTTACCCTATGTTAATTCCTAATGTTGCGGTGGATATTGGTTTTTGGTTAGATTACTGGTGTTTCCTTTTGCATCATTACCATTTTTGTTGCCTGGTTTGTTGGTTTATTTTTCACGATTGGCTAGGCGTTGGGCCTTTTTTCTCAGAGCTCTATATGGTTGCTTGGTCCAAGTTAGATTTTTTTTGACATTGGGTGTCATTTCTATTATTGACTTATTATTGGCATATGTTTTTGGTTATTTATGGCCTACGGGTTTACGATTTCCTAGAGCATTCTGCTGTCTACTATGGGGTTTTTCCTGGTTGGTTGGTTTGTACTATTTAGGTGGCTGGGCTTTGTGTCTGTTTCCTATGAGCATTTTTTGGATCATTTATCCTGGTTGGAGGTTTATGTGCCTAGGCATGTTTGCTACCAGGGTCTCTTCATTTTTGCTGTGTTCATTAGCTTGATGAGGTTGAGTTGGCTGCTTTACTCTATGCCTATTTTGGCTTTTCTTGGGTCCTTTCTTGCTGGGATGTTGGCATGCTCAGGTGTTGCTAGTTCTCAGTTTTCTTGGTTGGGGTTATGGTTCTTGGTTCCCGCTTGCCTTAATTTGGTCGTGGATTACTGATATGATCTTTGTAATCTATTTTGTGTATCTTAGATGGTGGAATATGGGTTGGTACCCCTTTGGTTATGGAGGCTTTCATGGTAGTGGATGTGGGTATTGTTATTGGTATTTTCATCTTCATAGCTTTTATTACTTCTGATATTCCTATTTTGCTATGTATTACTCTTTTTTGTAAAATGTGATTAGTGCTGATCATCGTTGTGGTGATCTCTTGGGGGAGAAGTTAGAGCTGATTGCATGTTTCATCACTCTCTATTTTTTTGGGCGCTCTCTCTTGTGCACCGTAGAATGTACTTAGGATTTTTAGTTTTTGCAATTTTTCTTAGCAGGGAACTTGAGCTTTTAGGACTTTCTTGGTTTCTATTTTTTGTAGCTCTTTTGAGTAGTAGTGAGCTTGAGTTTCCTTTAAGGAATTTGTAATTGTTTCTTTAATCAAGGCGTAGGCCCCGTCGTGGGTTTCTCCTAAAAAAAACAATAAAAGCATAAGCCATACATGGTATGGTTTGGGGAATAATTTTCTTCTATTAACAAATACTTCCCGCCATCACCACCGCCACCACCTGATCAAGGGTCTTTGTACTTTTAAATTTTGTGTGTTGTGTTTTATGTTTTTATGTGTTTTCATGCTCTATAGCCTTTTTTATGTCTTTACTTTTCCTCCTTTTTAGTGATGTTAAAAGGGTCAGTAGTTGTTTGTTGTTTGTATGTCTATTTTTTTTAGTGATGTTAAATGGGGAAGTAGTTGGTTGTTTGTATGTCTTGTGCAATTTTTATTTTGAGTGCATTTTTTCCTTCTTCTTTTCTTCCTTTTTGCATTTTTGTTTAAAAAAATATTTAAATTAAAAATAATCTTACCCCTATTTTTTCAATTTATCACCTAGGGAAGGGGAGATTAGGAGAAAAAACATGAACTTACTTTTTCAAACAAAAATATTTTTCATTATCAAAGAGGGAAAGATTAGTGCAATCCAGAATCCCTAGCTTATACAATTATAATGACAACAAATATTATTAATTGAGATTTTAATTTTTTTTTTTACATTTGTTTTGGGTATTTCCATTTGTATGTAAACTAATATTTCATGTATATTATACACCACTCATGATTATTTAAGATTTAAGTTTGGGTAGAATAAGATGTATTTCATATGAGTTTGTATTTTTTAATTTTTATTTTTTTTATATTTCTTAAGTCTGGCCATGTAAGGTGTATTGTAAATTGACGACTATACACACACAAGGGAGTGAGGAAAATTGAGTTGATTTTTTTAACTAATTGCATCATATGATTATGATCATACTATATGATTATTTATACAAAAATAGAGGGTTAATAGCTAAATTTTTTATTAATACTAATAAACTAATCATACATTATAATGTTTATCATATTATACGATTCATTCCATTGGGAACTCCTCATTGCTAGATAATTTATGTAAGTATTATAAGATCTAATTTTGAATAAATCGTATTGTATGATCCCAGACCTACTTATGATATTTTAAATCTTACTAAATTATCCCTCATGATTAGTTAATTAAATCAGGGTTTAATAAATATGGCTAATTATTATATATGATGAAGATCATACTGTATGATTGATAGAGACAAAATTTTATCATCCTGAATGTCATACTGGACAAAAATCTTTATTTTTGAACTAATCATTTAGTACATTATTAATCATACTATATAAACCATTGATGTTTGAACTGAACATACAGTATTATGATCAACATAGATGATTTCCAATCATCCCATTATTTATCTTATATGAATAGAGTGCAATTAAATTAATCATATCATACTAACGAATGATTATACTATATGATAAGTATTCAAAATTTGAACAATTCATCTAAATGAATGTTGAAAGTGCACTAAAGTCACTTGAAAGTTTGTCAGGAATGTTAAGCCCTTATGAACGAGTCCTGAGGCTAACCAAGAGGGGGTGAATTGATATTTAAAAAATTTCTCCAATAAAAAATGCAATCTTAAATCAAACTAAGATTCACCACAATAGAAACTAAGTGCGGAAGAATAATAAGAAAGAACAAACAAGATTTTATAGTGGTTCGGTTAACTTGACCTACGTCCACTCCCCGGAGCCTCTCCTCAGAGTATTGCACTAAATACAATGTCTGTCCTTTTCCCCCTGCATCAATGTGGAGAAGCCCATACAAAAGCTCCTTTCCATCGACCCCGATGTGGTAGAGAACCTAACTCTTTTTGCTTCCTCCTGAAGCAGGCAGAGAACCCAACTCCTTTTACTTTCTTCATAAGCAGGCAGAGAACCCAACTCTTTTGCTTCCTCCATTACCAGGTAGAGAACCTAACTCATTTTGCCCCCTCTATAACTAGACAGAGAACCTTAATTAATTGCTGAAGTAGACCTCACTCGAACCTCTAAGGAACCAGAGACGATGACTTGAGAAGATGACTTGAATCCTTGCTTGGAGCAACCTTTGTGAATCCCCTCACAAAATCCCCATCACAAGATCCTCTCTCTATCCCTTGCTCTCCCTCTCCTCTTGGCTCTCTCAAGCCAGGACAATAGCAAAATATTTACTCTTGAGAAAAAAAGAGGCCTTTTAAATAAGGGCTCCAAATTAGCCCTAATTAGCAACTAATCTTCAAGTATCATCCAGGATGATCGACCGATCATCCTGTATGATCAGTTCAAATTTAGCTCAATCAACTAGGATGATTTAGAAGAATTTAAATGATTAGAAGCTTACTTTATTTAGATCATCCAGGACAATAGGATATCATCCTGTAAGATTAATTCAAGTCATCAAATATCATCCAGACCATCGCCCTGGATCAATGTTTGGATGATGAAAAAATAACTAGATCGTCTAGGATGATCTCACGATAGATCAGGTTGATTAGTAAAAAATGATAAATATCTTCCAGAACATCTTCTTGAATGGATGTCTGGATGATGAAAAAATAACTTGATCATCCCAGCAGATCTCACAATCATCCCAGACAATTAGTTCAATTCAGTACATATCATCCAAAGCATCACCCTAAATGGAACCAGGCCGATTTTTGATAGTCTAGGAAGAACTATGGTTTTTTAACTGATCATCTCGTACAATCCTGTGATCAAACTTTAATTGCTTTCCTTAATTACCAGATTAATTTGGGTATAATTGTATTGCATCATTTAGAACAATGTCCTGGATGATGTCCAAAAATAAAAGAAGCCTAAATAATATGGCGGCTGATTCTTTCTGATATGAGCCTATCATCCCGGACGATGAAAATATCATCCATGATAATTTGCTTAATTACGACTTCCTTAACCAGGATGGCCTAATTAGGGTTTCTATTCTTGAATGATCATCCAGGATGATTTTGAGATCATCCCAGATGATGTGATCAAAACAAAAAACACTAACAATCAGACATAATTGTTTTACCCCAAGTGTGTGTGTATATATGCAAGGTTACTTAGCATCAGGATCTACATCATTTACAATTGACTCAAGAAAGGATAAAAGACACTTGACGTACATTACAAACTGACTCAATCCTAATATACCCAATCTTGAGCTTGTTCAATTTGCAATTAGATCTTTTGGACATGAACTGTTAGTTGGCAAGGCAGTCGTAGAAAAATAGAAATTTTTGCTATCTTTAAAATTCTATTTCCTGAAATCATATTCGCAACAAATGTTCCATTGTACTTGATGACATTGGTTTTGAACTAATTATACTTTACGAATAGTGACAACCTAATTAAAAATTTATGGTTTTTGAAGCCTTGTACTTAAGCATCTTATTGAAGTCTTTTGAAATGACATTGGCTATTGAAAGAACTTTGATGGATAAGTTCTTGAGTGAGCTTTGGGCTTAGAGAAGAAGAAGGTGAGGTTGTTTGTGAGTGAGAAGGAGTGATGGGTATTCACACGGTTGCTCAAAGTAAGCTTGCACCTAGCTTCCTCCTATAGCATTAATGAGTTATTGGAGTTGCTCTTAGGAGAGTAGCTTTAATGTTAGGGTTTCACCGAGAGGGTGAAAAATGATTGACGGTTCTCTGTCATCACTAGGATGGTGAAAAAGATTTATTGGGTTCTTTTCCTTCACTTGGAGGGTGAAAAGAATTGAAGGTCCACTGTCATCACCAGGAGGGTGACATAGCTTTTAATTCTTTGCCACATCCGGTTTGGTGGAAGTGATTCTTATAAAGAGTTCTCAGCCTTGCTGTGGGGGCAAAATGAGAGTTACTATATTTTTTTTTTTAAGAACTGCAAATAGCATTTAAAAAAAAACCTAATACAATCTACTAAGTGATAGAAAACCTATCACAATCCTATTTTAACAAAGAAAAGAAAAGAGGAGGAACCTTATTACAATTTAACTCTTTCCACAAAAAATCCCCTAATAAAGCAAAGTTAGCACAAAAATCACCTAACCTTTTACAATTTCTATTTGCAAAATGAAATAAGAAATTCCCAAAGTCCTTAAGAAAACACAAGTCTTCCACCACAACATTATCAAGAGAGAAAATAGCTTTACCAATCGAGCATTGCAAGTACTTAATGATATTATAGTTATCTCCCTCTATTATGATACCTTTAGCATCCAACATCCATTCTTTAATTATCTTCCTCAGTGAATGGAAAGCCAATAACAAAGTGGTGGTTATCCCAATGCATACACCTGAAACCAAAAGCAAGAAGAAATCTCCCTTTGTGATCTCTAAACACACCAACTACACCAGCTTCATTAGAATATAACAAAGATGCATCAATGTTGACTTTAACCCATTTGGGTAGAGGGGGATGCCAAGAAAAATAATTCAGGTGTGAAAGCTGGTTAACACCCTAGTGGTCCAGAAAAAGATTAAACTTCGATGGGATTGATGCTAAGCTAATTGCATTAGAAGCTATGAAGCCCATTCTGAGCTCCTAACCATCATGTACAACTTTGTTTCTACTTTTCCAAGAATAAAATACTAAAGAACAATACAAATTTGCAATAAAAGGATTAACGTTTGATAACCTTTCCAATTTAACCTTACAATATAGTAAGGAAGCTAACACATGAATACCCATTTATTCACCAATGAAATAGCTTGAATCAGCTTGGAACATTTGACTGCAACGTGCTCTATATTTTCCACCACCAGACACCCTCTTGGACAATTATTATAGTTCAGCAATCTTCTATACATTAAAAAATTTGTAGTAGGTATTGCAACCCTCAATAGGCACAACCAAAAATAATCTACCTGAGGTTAAAGTGTCATGTTCCTCAACCATTTCCAATGATTTAAAGTATCTGGTTCATCCATAGTTAAACACAAAGCCATACCAGCTATGGTTTTTATAAAAAAGTTATTGATAAACTCCAATTCATAATTTAAAAATTCTAGGTAAATTTTGATTTGAAGAATGAATCAATCAATGGTTTTCCAAAATATTTAAACAACTCCTCCTAATTCCAATTTCCACTATAAATAAAATTATCCATAGAAGGGAAGTACCTCTCCACCACGGCATTAAAAGTCGGCCATTTATCAAAACTTTTATCCAAAACCCAAATATCCTTTAATATATTAATAGAATTACCTGAAGCAATCCTCCATCTCACAATTGGCCTAAGAGCTTTTGTACCACTCAGCAAGATCTTCCAAGTGGTAGAGGTGTTTTTCCTGGGCTCAACACACATAATATCCCTACCATACCTAGCAAAAAGAGACATATTAAGATTATAATCTGGATTATTGAGAAAGCTCCAAGAAAATTTTGCTCTTAATGGTCTCACTATGGAAACATAAGAGTGAATTCCACGGCCTCCAACATACACTAGTTTGCAAAAATCCTCCCATGCAACCTAGTGTAAACCATGATTGTCAACTTTCTTATTCAATAAAAAATCCCTACACATCTTATCAAATTCTCTCAAGATGCTTAAAGGAACTAAAGAATGGGAAGAGTAGAACACTGAATGGAAAGAATCACTGATTTAATAAGCACTAACCTTCATGCTAAAGAGATGAACTTGTTACCCCCACACATCCAATTTCAAAGCAGCTCTTTCCAATAGATTGAAGAAGTCAAACGAAATAAATCTCCTCAAACCAATTTTGATACCCAAGTAATGCATCTCCTTCATCTCATTAAAACCCATCAAATTGGATATATCTTTTCTCTTATTCCGATCAACTAATTTTCTAAATAAAATGGATAACTTTTGAAGGTTAACTTACTGTCTAGTCCAACAGCAATAATCAAAAATTAATTTGTTTTATTTTTTTAAAAAAACCCAAGCTTGGAAATATTGAACATAAGAATGTCATCAGAAAATAGTAGATGTGAAATCTTAGGAGCAATAGATGTAGCTTTTATACCAAAATTCCTCCCTTTAAGTAAAAAAAGCATTAGTCAAAAGCTGAGAACACAAGATAAACAAATAAGGCAATAACAGACATCCCAGTCTAAATCCACTTCTTACCTCAATCCATTTCGAACCATTCCCATTTACTTGGACAAAAATAAGGGGTCAACCTCACAGTCCATCAAAAGGTTAGAAAATTTTAGTGGAAAGCCGAAATACTGCAAAACTTGCCTAAGAGTATCCCAAGCCATACTATCACAAGCATGTTCCATGTCCACTTTAGTTGCAACAAATCCTTTCTTGATTTTGAAAATCTAAATTTTTAAAAGAGTTCTTGAGCAAAAAGAATATGGTACGATAAAGTCCTCCCTTTGACAAAATCCACTTGAACTTAAAAAATCAAATAATATATAACCTTCAACAATCTGTTCAATAAAATCTTGGCAATGATCTTATGTATTGACAGGAAAAGACTAATAGGATGAAAGTTGGAAGTGAACTAGAAGATTACTGACTTTCGGTATAAGAACTAGAATAGTGTCCTTCCACTTAGAACACATCTTACCCGAAGATAAGAAGAGAAGAACAACATGCCAAACATATTTACCAATCATTTTCCAATAAGCTTTGATAAACAAATAGAAAATACCGTCAGAACCTGTAGAGATGTTCATACCAAGATTTTTAACCTCAAGCACCACTTCTTCAAATGATAAATAACCATTAAGGAGGTTACAATCCTCTTAATTTAAGGAATTTGAAGAAGATAGCCAACCCCTTAAATAACAATCTCTATATCTCCACTTGTTGCTAAAGAAGTTAATAAAGATATCTTTAATAGCCGCTGGATCCTCCACAAGAATTCCATCATCATTCTTCACTTGTTTGAAAAAATTACCATTTCTTCTCCCATTAGCAAATACATGAAAAAAGTTTGAATTCATGTCACCATCACCTAACAACCTCACCTATGCTCTTTATCTCCACCATGTATTCAAGCGGGCAAGATGGACCTAAGAAAAATAAGCTTAACCTAAAAATACTCATTCCAATCGATTCCTCTAGCTGAAGCTCTTAAATTTCCCTCTTTAGTTTTTGCTTTAAATCAATCAAGTTAAGATGTTTAGCTTTGCTCCAAAAATGCAAGGCTCTCAGAACTCTATAAAATTTCTTGTTAAGGACTTCCATATTGTTAGTATATGCACTTTTAAACCTAGAGAGGAGGATTTTGGGAGTGGATATAGGTTAAGGTTGACTAAACCTCTATGAAATATTTGGTGTTCTCTTTCTGATTTATTTTTCTTTTCTGCATTTTTAAGTTTATGCACTTTGAATTTCCTGCATTATTTTTTTTCCTTATTCCAAAAGGAAATTAGTTTAATTCGTGATTCACAAAAAAGAAAAATTTTGTTTTAAGTTTAATTTATTTGTACCTTAAAAAATAAAAAAATCAAGTTTTGAATTGCTTCTGCTTGTATTAGTTACTCATTTAGATTTATTTTCAAAAATTGTTATCTAGTATAAAGGAAGAAAGAAAGTTTTTATTGTAATATTTTTAAAAGTACCAATTCAATTCCCTCTTGGTGCACCTAGGGACAGTTCAATGAGGCCCTACAACCTCCCCTAACTATCATTAGGATCCATTCATGGGAAGAAGAGTAATTTTATATTTATTGAGTTTAGACAAATATGATAGCCAGTAGTAGTTTCTTTTGGATCAGATAGAGGCAATGTATTCAATTATGGGGTTTAATGAGTTTAGACCCATTATGTCAGCAGTGTGGCAGGAAGCATAGTGGTTAGTGCTACATAGCATTAATCTTGCATTTACTTTATGGTTAATTTAAACACATAATTATTAAGTGTCTACAGGATGCCTTTGGCAGATGTTCTAACTTGAGAGCTGATTGTTATGGGTAGATGATAATGGGTTGGGCGAGCCAACTCACCATATTATGAGGCTTTTAGTAGCTGGGATGTTAGTTTGATATCACAAGGTCAACATTTTGGAGGTTCATGGGGTGCTGGTAGTTTTTTTTTCTTTTTCCCTTATTCAACCAAAAGTTAATAAGTTGATGTAGTAAGAGGCTAATAAGTCTCTAGATATTATGATATGTATGAATTAAATTTTTATATCTCATTGCTATATTTTATTCAATTATGGTGCTAGCCATTCTTTCATGTTAGAATAGTATTTTGATTCTCTTGATTTATCTAATGTATTGCTACCTATTTCTTTATTTGTGGTTTTTCTTATGAGTGATGGTATGGAGGATAGTTTTAATTTTTTTTTTTTTTTTTTTGTGATTTAGAGTTTTTCAGTAGGGTTTGGTAATCTAGTTTGATTAAATTGCCTATTTTATGTTTGATATTATTTTGGGTATGGACTGGATGAGTTGGTTTGGAGCTTAGATTGATTTTTTGAATAAGAAAGTATTTCTTTAATAGGGTTATGAAAGTTTTGTATTTTATGAAATTAAAGGTATTCTTTTTTGTTTGATTTTTTCCTTGGATGTTGATAGA
The DNA here is from genome assembly GCA_016618105.1 of Dendrobium huoshanense. Taxonomy (NCBI): domain Eukaryota; kingdom Viridiplantae; phylum Streptophyta; class Magnoliopsida; order Asparagales; family Orchidaceae; genus Dendrobium; species Dendrobium huoshanense. Next base: position 9,892,837 of record CM028354.1, read on the forward strand.
TGTTGGAGGAAAGGTAACATGGTCTTTTTGGCATTTGCCATAGATCCTCGCATCTCCTTTGCATATGTAAGTTTTGTTCCTATGGATCAAAAATATCTTGATGTTTTTCCTAAGGAGTTGGTGACTCAGCACTACATAGAGAGGTAGAGTTTTGTACAAATATTTTTTTTGGGTACAACACCAATTTAAAAATCTCCGTATAGGATGGTACCTAAGGATCTTCAGGATTTGAAGGTTCAGCTTTAGAAGTTAGTGAACAGATGATTCATCCATCCTATTGAGTCTCCAAAGGGATCACCTATTCAATTTATAAATAAAAGGATGGTGCAATATGTATGTACATTAATTGCAAGGAGTTGAATAAAGTCACCATAAAAATAAGCATCCTTTACCTAAGATTGATGACTTGTTTGATCAGCTTGCTTGTTGTTCAATATTTTCTTAGATCAGTCTGCCATATGGTTTTTATTAGTTAAAGGTGAGAGGGAGGAGGATGTGATGAAGACTTTATTTAGAATGAGGCACATATATTATGAGTTTTTAGTCATGCTATATTGAGTTGTGGAAATAGTTAAATGATGATGTACCACTGATTTGAGATTTAATACTTCTTTAGATAAATCTATATAATTATTATTATTTATCCTAAGAGATAATTTAACATTGTATTATCAATTTGAGAAAATAAATAATTTATTTTTATATCTAAACTCGGCTTAGATAATGCAAAGATTACCCTAAAGGATAAAACTTCATATTTACCTATCATTTAAATATGAAATTATCCTAGGATAGGCTTTAGTTAATGAACATAGGTCTTTCCCATCTCTTAGCATACTAAGATAGGGTTTATTATGAAAGTTCGCTAGGGATGTTAAGCCCTATAGAACTGGCCCAAGCTAACAAAGAAGGGGGGTGAATTGGTAATTAAAAATTTTCTTTTCACAAAGAATAAAAATCACAAACCAAAATTACCACAGAAAAACAAAGTGCGGAAATAAAAGTGCGGAAGCAAAAATAAGAACACAGAAATTTATAGTGGTTCGGTCAACTCGACCTACGTCCACTCCTTGGAGGCACCCTCCAAGTATTGCACTACAAAATGTGACTCTCCTTTAGCCCCCACGGCTAGGCGGAGAAGCCCTTACAAGAACCTCCTTTTTGCCACCCTGGCAAGGAAGAGAACCTACCTCCTTTTGCTTCCTCCTAAAGCTAGCAGAGAACCACAACCAAAAGCTAACTCCTTACCTCTACCAACCCTTCCACGGATGAGAAACTCTAGACGAAGAACAAGCAGAGCGATCCTTGAAGCAACCATTATGAATCCCCTCACAAGCTCCCCCTCATAAGATCCTCTCTCTCTCCCTCTTTCTCTTTCTCTCCTCAAGGTCTTCTCAGGTCAATGAAGCAGCCAAAGGTCTTGAAAAATGTTGAACAAGAGTTCTTAAATATAAGAGCTTCAAAAGAGCTCATTAATTGCAAGTTGCTAACAATATCGTCCAGGCCGATATGGACATCGGCCTGGCCGATCAGTACAAATCAATGAAGATCGGCCAGAGCATCGCCCTGGATGCAAAACCGGAAGATTTAAAATTGGCTTGATCGTCCAGGCCGATCTCATGATCGTCCTGGCCGATCAATTCAATTCAGAGGAAAATCGTCCTGACAATAGCCCTGGATACGAGCTGGCCGATGTTTATCATCCAGAAGTAACTTAAGGTTTTTGACTGGATCATCCTGGCCGATCTTGCGATCATCCAGAATGATATGATCGTATCAATCATCCTTAATTACTCCCTTGATTTCCTGAGCAATTATGGCATAATTTGTGAATATCGTTCAGGCCGATACAGGATCGTCCTGGCCGATAATTTAAAAATACAGTATACCTTAATTGTCTATAGTTGCAACTTCTTTCTATTTTGAGAATATCATCCTGGCCGATACACGTATCGTCCAGGCCGATATGTTAATCACGGCTGCCTTAATTAAGAATCCTTATTTGGACTTTCTATTTTAAGCCAGATCGTCCAGGGCGATCCAAAAATCGTCCTGGCCGATATGAGTAAAAACAGAAATTCTAAGTCTCTCAAGTGTGTGTGTGAAGGGTTACTTAGCATCAGTCTCTTTGACCATTACAAGTAGACTCAAGAAGTGAAAAACAAAAGTACAGACTGACTCAACCCTAAACCTACGCAATCTTGAATTGGCTTCGTCTTGTTTGTCCGATCTTCGATTCCTAAAATGTTAGAAGCAACAAGTAGTCCAAGTAAAATAGTGTTTGTCAATCATCAAAATATAAGCCATGAAAAATAGATTTGCAACAATCTCCCCCTTTTTGATGATGACAAACACTACGAAAAAAAATTAGTAGTAAAAGTTCAGGATCGATACAAAAAGGAACCTCATAAACTTCTCCCCCTTTTGACATATCAAAAAGGAGGGAACAAAAGACAAATAGCACATAAATTTTTTTTAATCAAGGCATGTCAATGATATAGTATTCCATGTGATTGATTTAAAAAATTTGTGAGTTAATGAGTTACCAATCTCATTAATCCATAGAATAGTAGAATATCCATTCATGGTTTACCCTTAGCTCAAAACATTTTCTTAGGATAGAATCGTCTTTTGAAATCAATGACCTAACTCAAGTAATTAATTGGATATGAGAAAAAGAATCCAACCAACACTTGTCGTAAGAAAAATATCTTTATAAAATAATGAAGGTAGATTTGTCACAATCGTACGATAATCGAGATCAAACCTTTGAGAACCAAAACTTCTAAGTTCTAAAAGATTTAAAAAGGGAGAATAGCTTGCTTTTGAGTGGGCTCATTTTATGCCTCTTGTCAATTTAGTGGTGCTTTGCGCATCTTTTTATAGATTTTTCAATTTTTGGCGTCTTTGCGCTTCTTTTGTTGGCATCATTGGCCATTTTTTTTTTTTTTTTTGCAAGCTAGATTCTCTTTTATAATCCTTTAAAAAAAACTTAGTTGTGAATATATCTTCTCAGATATTAGAGAATAGGAGCTCTCTCTCTAACATAAAGAAGAATTACCTCAAGCAGGATTAATAATCAAAGACAAGAGTAACGAGGGATCTTGATGTGACAAAAAGACTTTAATCATTATAAATACAAGATAGATTTGCTTAAGCAAGCTTAAGAAAAGATCTTAATTTCATAAACAATCTTTTAATTTGAGATAGACTTTTGATTTGAAAAAAAAACTATGCCACTAAAATAGGTTAGAGAAAGAGACACAATCACAAAATATTCCTACCATCTAAGAGATTAAATAGATGAAAACATATTGACTATAAATTTTCAAAAAACAAGGACAAGGAATATAATACCATATCAGCGATGATTTTGAAAACTAAGAAAAAAAAGACAAAAGAAAAATAAAACACACTAAACAGTCATAAAACAAAAAGAAAATAAAAAGTAAAAGAAAATATCTAAAAGTTTCATGCATTTATGTCAATCACACCCAATCTGGTCCTTAAAGAACTGAAAGTGTCGAAGGCCAGTGGTTTAGTAAAGATGTCTGCCAGTTAGTTTTCAGTTGTCACATGGTGTAACTCAATGTCTCCCTTAGTCACATGATCTCTAATAAAGTGATGTCTAATGTTAATGTGTTTAGTCCTTGAATGTTGGATAGGATTCTTAGAGATGCATATGGCACTAGTGTTGTCACAAAAGATTGAGATGGTGCTTACATGTAATCCTAAATCCAATACCTGTTGTTTCAACCAAAGGACTTGGGCCACACAACTTCCAAGAGCAATGTATTCAGCTTCAGCAGTGGAAAGTGCAATAAAGTTTTGCTTCCTACTAGACCAAGAGACCAAAGATTGCCCAATGAATTGACAAGTTCCAGAAGTGCTTTTTCTTTCCACCTTGCATCCTGCAAAATCAGAGTCAGAAAAACCAATAATCTCAAAAGAAGTTTTGTGTCTAGGGTACCAAATCCCTAAGCCTTGTGTCCCCAAAAGATATCTAAAAATTCTCTTAACAGCAGTCATGTGGGATTCCTTAGGATCAGCTTGAAATCTAGCACAAAGGCAAATACTAAACATGATATCAGGTCGGCACACAGTCAAGTAAAGTAAAGATCCAATCATGCCTCTATACTTCTTTTGATCAACAAACTTACCACTTGGGTCCTTATCCAATGGAGCACTAGAAGTCATGGGAGTGTTAATTGGCTTGGCTTTGTCCATCTCATATTTCTTCAAAATGTCCTTTATGTATTTTGTTTGATTTAGAAAAGTTCCATCCTCCAATTGTTTTATGCTAAACCCCAAAAAGTAGGACAACTCTCCCATTAAACTCATCTCAAACTCTCTACTCATTGTTTTAGAAAAATCATCACACAATTTTTTATTAGAAGATCAAAAAAGTATATCATCAACATAAATCTGAACAACGAGTAAATCATCTCCAACTCTTCTAAAAAAAGAGTGGTGTCTACGCTCCCCTTGACAAACTCCCTCTCTAGTAAGAATGTGCTAAGCCTCTCATACCAAGCTCTAGGTGCCTGCTTTAAACCATACAAAGCCTTTTTTAATTTAAACACATGATTTGGAAATTGAGAACTCTCAAAACCTGGAGGTTGTTCTACAAAAATATCTTCTTTTATTTCTTCATTTAAAAAGGCATACTTGACATCAATTTGGAAAAGCTTAAATCCTTTATAACATCCAAAGGCTAATAGCATTCTAATGGCTTCCAATCTAGCTACAGAGGCAAAAGTCTCCTCAAAATCTATTCCTTTTATTTGATTATACCCCTTAGCCACCAATCTTGCTTTATTCCTTACCACCACTCCTGAATCATTCACCTTGTTCTTAAAGACCCACTTTGTCCCAACTACACTTTATCCCTTAGGTCTTTCCACAAGCTCCCAAACATCATTCCTAACAAACTGATTCAATTCTTCTTGCATTGCTAGAATCCAAAACTCATCAGAAAGGGCTTGGTTAATGGTGGTGGGTTCAGTCATTGAAATAAAGGCAGAATGGTTCACCTCCTTCCTAAGTCCATGTCTAGTCTTAACTCCACTAGAAGGGTCTCCTAAGATCAAATCCTTGGGGTGACTTGTAGAGTATCTCCAATCTCTAGGCAAAGTGTGTGAAGTTTCTCCCCTTTCATCAAAATTTTCTACTCCTTGGGGAACTTCTTCTACTCCTTCATTACTTAGGTGCTCACTCCCCTTCCCCAAATTTTCTACTCCTCTTGTAATCTCTCCAACATCATCATCTTCTACTCCATGTTTCTTAGGATCAGACTCATCAAAAACTACATGGGTTGTCTCTTCTACAATCAAAGTTCTTTTGTTAAACACCCTAAAAGACTTCCCAACACTAGAATATCCAAAAAATACTCCTTCATCAGATTTAGGATCAAATTTTCCCAAGTGAGACTTTCCATTGTTGTGAATGAAAACCTTACAACCAAAGACATGAAGGTGGGAAAGATTGGGTGTCCTACCCTTAAGGATCTCATAGGGTGTCTTCTCTAATTTGGCTCTAACATTCACCCTATTCAACACATAACAAGCTGTGTTAACCGCTTCAGCCTAAAAGTATTTTGGAAGTGAATACTCAGCAAGCATGGCTCTAACGGCTTCCACCAAGGTTCGGTTCTTTCTTTCAGCTATCCCGTTCGGCTGAGGGATCCTAGGGGCTGAAAAATTATGGCTAATTCCCTTGTCCTCACAAAAAACTCCAAATCTTTCATTTTCAAACTCTCCCCCATGATCACTATGGATGGTCAAAATCTCACAACATAGCTTTTTCTTAATTCAAGTAGAAAATGTTTTAAACTCCTCAAAAGACTTATTTTTATATGAAAGAAATCTAGTCCAAGTGAACCTCGAGTAGTCATCAACAATCACAAAACCATAGACTTTCCTTCCTAGGCTGGCAGTGCTAATGGGTCCAAACAAATCCATGTAAAGGACTTCTAGAGGTCTAGAGGTGCTAATATCCTTAATGGGGTGAAAAGTGGAGTGGACTTGCTTTCCTAGTTGACAGGCATCACAAAGATAGTCTTTTGAAAACTTAAGTTTGGGGACACCTCTAACTAGGTCCTTTTGGGTTACTTTCCTAAGGGTTTTCATACTTGCATGACAAAGCCTCCTGTGCCACAACCAAGAATCATCAATTACAGTTTTTAAGCAAAAATAAGCAGCACATTCAATGTTATTTAAATCAAGCATGTAAACGTTGTTAATCCTCTTTCCCTGTAAAATAGTGTTGTTACTTAAACTTACAATGCATGAGTTTGCAAAGAATTGCACGATGAAGCCTTTGTCACAGAATTGACTGATGCTGAGCAAGTTGTGCTTCAATCCATCTACAAGCAAAATATTTTCAATCATAAGGTTCTTGGAATTACCGATTATACCTGCTCCTACCACCTTCTTGGTGGTGTTGTCTCAAAGAGTAACCTTGCCTCCAGTCCTGGACTCTAGTACAACAAACTGGCTGGCATCACCAGTCATATGCCGAGAGCATCCACTGTCCAGGTACCACATACTCTCATGAGGTCTTTTGTGAGAGCTCTCCTGCAAAATTATCAAATGTTAGATTTAGGAACCCAAGTAGGTTTGGGTTCCTTCTTATGAAGAGAAGAATGCAATGCATGTGTGGTATACTGTGGATCATGCACCTTAGGTCTCTACATCCAATGTGTATTATGGTGATTCGTGCAAGTGTGTGAGATGTGTCCTAGCATGCCACATGAAAAACATCTAACTCCAGGAAAGGGATTTCTTAAGTGGTTTGAGTTATAATGCCTCTTCATAGGTTTTGGTAATTCATCAAAAGTAGATGTCATCTTAGTTTTCTTACATGCTTCTAAATCATTTTGAAACTTCAAATTTGTACTTTTTAAAACTTCATTTTCAATCCTCAAATTTTTCTCTATCTCTTTAGACTTCTTAAAATCAGATTCAAGTGATGTGTGTGAGACTTTTAATGCATCATGCTTTTCAACTAACTCATAATGATTTTTATTTAACTCATCAAATTCGTCAAGTAAAGTCATATGATTTGAATCAATTCTTTGATGGTCTTTCATCAAAATTTCATGCTCTTTTTATAGATTTAAAAATTCTAATTTCAAGCTAGCATGTGCTTTCTTTAGTTTCCTATATGATGCATGAATTTTTTCTGAAACTTCAAGAAGTTGATCGTAGGAAAGTTCACATACCTCTTCTTGATTAGGATTGTTGTCTGCCATCAAACACAATTTTAATGTCTCATCTTCTGGTTCTGTTTCTGATGAATCCGATGCCGAATCTGCCCAAAATGCTTTTTGTACTCTCATCTTGTCCTTCCTTAGCTTAGGTTTCTCCTCACCCTTTCCTTTGCTTGGGTGATCTTTAAGCGTAGGGCAATCAGTTCTCACATGTCCAGGCTTCCTGCATTCAAAACAGACAACATCAGAAGATCCTTTAACATCTTTGTGTTCCTTACCTTTTTGCTAATTTTGATGATGCTTTTGTTTCTTCCTTAAAAAGCTTTTGAATTTCCTTGTGATGAAAACAACTTCATCGCTTTCAGACCCGGAAGATTCAGAATCCAATTTGTGCGTCTTCAGTGCAATTGTTTTCTCCTTTTTCTTCTCACCTGCATCAAGATTTCTTTGATTCACCCCTTGCTCGAAAGCAATGAGTGAGCCAAGTAAGTTATCAATAGAATAGGTGTTCAAATCCTTAGATTCAGTGATTGCAGTAATTTTAGCATCATAAGACGAAGGCAAGCATCTCAAAATCTTGTTAACTTTTTTATAGTTTGAAAGTTCTTTTCCTAGTGCATGCAGTGAAGTAACTATCTGAGTAAATCTTGTATACATGTTAGAAATCGATTCAGGAGGTTTCATACGAAAAAGTTCGTAGTCATGCAAGAGAATGTTTAAACGAGATTGTTTAACCTCATTAGTACCTTCATAGGTTATGCACAATTTATCCCAAATCTCTTTACCATTTTTGCAAGTTGAGACACGCATGTAATCCTCATATTTTAAAGCACAGAAAAAACAGTTCAAACATTTTGCATTTAATTGAGCTAAATCACGTTCATCAAAAGTCCATTCAGTAAAACAAATTTCAGTTTTAATACCATTAATTTCATGAGAAGGTGGAGAATAACCTTCTTGAATAAGCATCCACATGCGATAATCAGTAGATTGTAAAAACATTGACATGCGGGTTTTCCACAAGTCAAAAGGTAGGTTATCGAACAGGGGAGGTCGGGAAATAGAATACCCTTCCGTAGTGTTACGATTCCCAAGGTTAGCCATGGATCTAATTCAAAAAGTTTTCAAACTTAAAATTTCGAATCCCGCTCTGATACCACTTGAAAGTTCGCTAGGGATGTTAAGCCCTATAGAACTGGCCCAAGCTTACCAAGAGGGGGGGGGGGTGAATTGGTAATTAAAAATTTTCTTTTCACAAAAAATAAAATTCACAAATCAAAATCACCACAGAAAAACAAAGTGCGGAAATAAAAGTGCGGAAGCAAAAGTAAGAACACAGAAATTTATAGTGGTTCGGTCAACTCGACCTACGTCCACTCCTTGGAGGCACCCTCCAAGTATTACACTAGAAAACGTGACTCTCCTTTAGCCCCCACGGCTAGGCGGAGAAGCCCTCACAAGAACCTCCTTTTTGCCACCCCGGCAAGGCAGAGAACCTACCTCCTTTTGCTTCCTCCTGAAGCTGGCAAAGAACCACAACCAAAAGCTAACTCCTTACCTCTACCGACCCTTTCACGGACGAGAAACTCTAGATGAAGAACAAGTAGAGCGATCCTTGAAGCAACCCTTGTGAATCCTCTCACAAGCTCCCCCTCACAAGATCCTCTCTCTCTCCCTCTCTCTCTTTCTCTCCTCAAGGTCTTCTCAGGTCAAGGCAGCAGCCAAAGGTCTTGAAAAATGTCGAACAAGAGTTCTTAAACAGAAGAGCTTCAAAGGAGCTCATTAATTGCAAGTTGCTGACAATATTGTCCAGGCCGATATGGACATCGGCCTGGCCGATCAGTACAAATCAATGAAGATCGGCCAGAGCATCACCCTGGATGCAAAATAGGACGATTGAAAATTGGCTTGATCATCCAGGCCGATCTCACGATTGTCCAGGCCAATCTCACGATCGTCCTGGCCGATCAGTTCAAATTAGAGGAAAATCGTCCTGACAATAGCCTTGGATACGAGCTGGCCGATGTTTATCGTCCTGGAGTAACTTAAGATTTTTGACTGGATCGTCCTGGCCGATCCTGCTATCATCCATGACGATATGATCATATCAATCATCCTTAATTACTCCCTTGATTTCCTGAACAATTATGACATAATTTGTGAATATCGTCTAGGCCGATACAGGATCGTCCTGGCTGATAATTTAAAAATACAGTATACCTTAATTGTCTATAGCGGCAACTTCTTTCTGTTTTGAGAATATTGTCCTGGCCGATACACGCATCGTCCAGGCTGATATGTTAATCACGGCTGCCTTAATTAAGAATCCTTATTTGGACTTTTTGTTTTAAGCCAGATCGTCCAGGCCGATCCAAAAATCATCCTGGCCGATATGAGTAAAAACAGAAATTCTATATCTCTCAAGTGTGTGTGTGAAGGGTTACTTAGTATCAGTCTCTTTGACCATTACAAGTAGACTCAAGAAGTGAAAAACAAAAGTACAGACTGACTCAACCCTAAACCTACACAATCCTAAATTTGCTTCGTCTTGTTTATCCGATCTTTGATTCTTGAAACGTTAGAAGCAACAAGTAGTCCAAGAGAAATAATGTTTGTCAATCATCAAAATATAAGCCATGAAAAATAGATTTGCAACATATTATATATTGGATCTTAGGTTCCTATAGAGGCAAGCACCTATAGCAAATTACATCTCCAAAGAGAAAACTTTTGATTAATATGAAAATTAAACTCAGGTGCATTAGAGATGGCTGCAGCTATCGGTAAAGCAGGTTGTGAAGTTACTGTATAGAAAGCTACTTTTTAAAGTTGTTTATAAAAGATAGTATATTTTATTTGGATGGTATAATTATGGAACTGTTGTGCTATAGCTATGTGGAAACAATTTACCTAGATACCTTTATATATATTAAAATGAAAGAAAATTGTTTAAAAGATTAATTTTTTTTAAATGTATATGATAACCAACTAGCAATTCTAAATCAAAATTGTATCTATTTTTACAAAATATTTTATGGCTTTAAAATATAAAGAACTCCTATTTTATTTTAAATAAAATTAAACTAAAAATTAATACATAATAATTTTATTTTATAAAAAATTTAAAAGTGTTACAGGATTAAATTTATTTTTATTCATTAGTTTTAATTAAATATTTTTTTTTATAATTTTTTTCTTTGTGCGATTTTTAAATTTGAGAGCACCTTATCTTTCTGGCATCCTATCTCTCAACTCTCGCAGAGATGGCTTTCTATCTCTTAGCTTAGGAGAAAGCCCCAACAACCATACTTCAGAATGGCTCATGCAGCGGTGCTTGGTTCTTTGTCAGTTCCAACCCATTATATAAACGATGAGTTCTCTCTTCAATAATAAGAACATAACCCCCTTCTCCACCTCTTCCCAATGGCGAGCCTCCGCCACCCAGTGAGAAAACTGGCCCCCTTTTCTTTAACCACAAGGGCATCCCTTTCTGCGATAAAGGAGTTCACATATAATAGGAGAGGTCGGAGGGGAGGAGTTTGATGCCGAGGTGGCGGAGATTAGTGTAGTGATGGTAGGCGAGGTGAACAAGGTGGAGGAGATCGCTCTTAACATAGCCGCGAGAAAGGGTATCTTGATGAGGTTGGAAATGGTGCTAAAGGCATAATGGTCGTGAATATTTTCAAGCAGGGGGATTTATGTCATTTTTCTATGGAAAGCAGAAGACTGCGGGAGAAAAGGAAAGGTCGCGGGAGGCAACTATATGCCACAAATTATTTCTGACTCGGTTTTGCCACAATCCTCCAAATAAAAAATTAATAACTTTTTATAAAACAAAGTAGCAGTGATGCCATCCTAAATGAACCCTCATTCTTATTTTAAGATGTAAGAAAGTTTCCTTATATATATATATATATATATATATATATATATATATATATATATATATATATATATATATATATATATATATATATATATATATATATATATATATATATATATATATATATAAAAGACAAAACATTCCTTAAAATATATAATCAAATTTTATAGAAATTACATTTTAATTATTTATATATTTTATTATTTATAAAGAATATGAAAAATACAAATACCTTTGGGCATATGCCTACATAGAATGAGCTGCCAAATAATAACTTAGTACAAACACAATCATTTTAGATGTGATACATGATAATGTTAGCTCTATCCTAAGAGATTGAAAAAATATGTCATACTCTAAATTGATAAATCGAGATTTGTTATTTACTTTACGTTTAAGTGATGATAATGAGAAGACATGTTAAAACTCTAAATTTTATCTTATTTATATTACCTAGCTAAATTTTCTAACAGGAAACATAATGACCCTAAATAACCAAGAAACGTATAGCATCCCCAACGCAAAGCGGGGACGCCACTACCTTGCCAATGGTAGGCAGAAAAGTCCTAGGCTCTAGTGTATGTAGTAGAAATAAAATAAGTATGCATGTATATATATTTAGGAAAAGGGGTTACATTTAAGCTACATCATCCTAGAATAACTATACATGTTACTTCAATGTCCGAAACTAACACACCGATAAAATATATAGTAAAAGTTGTAACCCCCTAATGTAAGCTACCACCCACATGAATATAATGTATGGACTGATGCAAATAAGAGAACTATATAAATAAAATAAAATAAATTTTATTAGTTTGAATGCATACAACAAACTCAGACTTTGCAGGAGAGTAAGGTGGCCAGGCTTTACTATAACAAACTTATGTTTCTAAGCCTACTAGATATATAAAACCAAGTCCATATGCATATTGTCTTCTAGCTCAAAGTCTTATGCGGAATTCCAAAAGAGATTATCCTCTAAAGGAGAGGACATCATCTTTTAGTGCCCAACTGATATGTATAAACAGGCATATTTAGTTTTTTTATAACTCAGGATACTATAGAAATTGATCTATATACAAATTACATTTACACACACTTGTATATGTATATATACTTCCTAGGTACATTCTACTTCGATTCTTACAGGAAATCTAAAGCATATATAAGAAGCATGAACATTTAAAAGATGATGTCCACACCATCAATGCCAGCAATCAAAACATAGACAAAATAAATGGAATAAGAGCCCCACAATAAAAAACAACATAACAAAAACCCAAAGCTAATTTACCAATAAATGGTATCAGACTCATAAGAAGTAGAGCAAATGATAATAACTAATTCAAATAATATGTAACAAGAGAGAATTGAAAAAAAAAAAAAAAAAAAGAACAGCCACAAAAAATAAGGAACCTCAACAAGCAAGGAAAAACAAAAGAACTTAATAAACTCTAACATAAGGTCAAGCCTAGCCAACCCCACAAGCTTAGTACGAAGAGAGGACCCCATATATTCTAAAAATTCCATAAAATTGAAACCCAGGTTAGCTAAAAAATTAAGTGCCAAAGTATCTTTCCTGTAAAAGTGGGTTATAGCATAATTGATGAGCTAATGCCACTGTTTAATTTCCTTGATAGTACATAAATAAGAGGGAATTAGATTAATTTTATCAATATTTTAATGAATCACAAGCTTAGAATCAACTTTAATCCAAACATTAGAAATCCAAAAAGAAATACATAATTTAACACCATACTTTAAAGACTGAAGTTCAATCATAATGACAATATTAATAGGTGAGGGACCCACAAAAGCCACAACGATCTGACCATTAGAATCACATATGAGATCACCACATATGGCTTAGAATGTTTTAAAAGAGCCATCAATACTGAGTTTATAGAAACCAAGGGGAGGTTTAATCCATCTAATAATAATGTTTTTATGATTATGGATATTAGAAGAAATATTAATATAAAAAAGTTTAGCAATTTGAAAATAACCATTAAAAATACTCTTATTGATCAAATGAGCCAAATATAAATTTCTCACATTATTCTTAATTTTAAAGATAATGCTCATGGCATTCAATTTGTTGCAAATATGGATCCAAGTCCTATGATTTTGATGATAACAAACATTATTGGACTTTTTACTATGCTATTTCAATTTATTGCATATATGTTTGTCCTACTCACTAACATTTCAGGTCTACCATTCACTTGCAATTTTGATCAGCTCAAGATTGGGTAAACTAGGGTTGAGTCAATTTGTAATATCAATTTATATGTCTCTTACTTTTCTTAAGTCAAGTCATGTATATGGTGGATACTAAGCTGAGTAACCTTACACATACATACTCAACGGAGTGAGTTGGTGAGTTAATTTTTTTTTTTCAAACTAATCATATAGTACGATCATACTAGATTATATGTTAAAATAGAAAACCCTATTTAGGGAACCCGAGTTAATTAAGATTGATTAAACTCATTGTACTACATAGTCTAGATCATTCAGAATGATCTGTTATAATCAGCAAAATAGCTGCCAATCATAATTTAGGTATATTTAAATATTCAAAATCTATGTTTAATTATAACATGTGATATGCATCATCTATACAATCGATGATAATCATACCTAAATTGATCATTTGATTAAGTGTTTAATTATTGTTAAATTATTTAATCAGATCGTATAAGATAATTAGAGACGATTGTACTATATGACCCTATTCCTACATGGGATGATATTTAAATTCCGCTCATCATCCGAGAGAAAAAATAATAATTTTTTTTAATAATTGTATAGGACGATCCCCAATCTTCATACAGTACCAACTGATCACTTCATGGGATAATATATTATTGCCTACTATAGTACTGGATGATTAGTTTAATCTTTTGAACTAATCATACAAAATGATTTCAATATCATACAACACGATCAGTATAATATATTGAACCGATCATTTAGACCAGTGTAGTTCATACTAGATGGAAGTGCTTTTTTGAATTAATCATATAGCATGATCTAACAATAGTATTGGATGTTTAGAAGCACCATATTAAAATTTAGGGCTACTTTAGAAGCTCTCTATTTAAGCTCTCTTATTGTCTTATTGAGTAATCTTTTGCAACCAAGGGTCTTGAGAGGGAGCCTAGAGAGAGAGAAAGAGAGAGTTGAGGAGAGCCTTGGGAGAGAAGAGATGGAGAGTTCTTGTGAGTGAGAGTTATGAGAGCTGGAGATTTCTTTTTGTTAATGAAGTTTTTAAAATTATCAATTCTCCCCCTCTTGGTTAGCCTCAGTCTAGTTCTTAGAGGTTTAACAATCTTTGCAAACTTTCAAGTGGTATCAGAACGGGATTCAAAAACTAAGTTTTAATTAACTTTTGAAAAATGATCAATGGCTAACTTTATAAATCATAATACTATAGAAGGATATTCAACTATGCAGCCACCTTTATTTTATAATACTCCTTTTAATTTTTTTGGAAAGTTTGCATGCCTACTTATTTGCAATTTATAGATTATCGCATGTGGATGTTAGTTCAGGAAGGATATTATGTACCTTCATGTTTAGTTAATGGCATGAAAATTGAACTTACTTTTTCTTAATAAAGCATAGAAGATAGAAATTTAGCCCAATTAAATGCTAAATTTTAAACTATTTTTTGATGTGCTAAAATTTAAATATTACATGTGTGTTTTTATGTGCATAATTGGTAAAGAAATTTGGCACAAACTCTGCATAACCTATGATGGAACAAATGAAGTAAAATAATCTTGGTTGAAATTTTTGCTCCATGATTATAAACCTTTTTTCATGAAATTTGGTGAATTAATCTCTAAAATGTATATTGGTTTCACTCAAATTATTACTTCCCTAAAGCTATAGGAAGAGAACTTAATAGCTAAGAAAAAATTAACAAGATCTTGTGTTGCCTACCTACTTCCTATGATGAAAAAATTACTACTAATACTGCATATAAGGATTTAAATATTTACTCCATTGATTACTTACTTGGATCGCTCATTGCCTATGAGTAAGGAGTGAGTCAAAGATAGCTTGATATAGGTGAAATGAGAAAGGAGAAAACTATATCCTTAAAGGCTAATGATTCTTATAGTGATAATTCAACACCCGAGGAAGATGATGACATAACACTGATAATATGGAAATTTAAGAGCTTTTTAAAAAATCAAAGACATCATCAGCAATGGAATAAAGGTAAATCTAATAAAAATTCTAAAACTACTTCTGATGTCATCTATTTTGAATACAAGAAGCTAGGGCACATGAAGACTGATTGCCCATTTCTAAAAAACTCACCCAATCAAAGAGAATGGTGAAAATAAACCTAAGTTCAAGAAGGGTAAGAAAATGACTCAAAAGGCTTTATGGGAAGACTTTGCTTCAGACTCATCTGAAAAATAAACAGAAGAGGAGATAACCAACTTGTGCTTAATGGCACATAATCAACTTGATCATTTTGAATAAGAGGAGGTATGTGATGTTGCAACTCATGATTATAAGTTTATATTTTTGATGATAACAAACATTGTGGCTCATATCCTTATGTCTACTTATATTTGTAATGTATATTTATTTGTGTGTGTACTAATATTTCAGGAATATCATGCACCATTCAACGAATATTCAAGGCTTAAGATTGGGTAAAATAGGTTATATTGTGAATATTTTTATAATATTCATTTTTTTTATTTCTTGAGTCAAGTCCTAAAAGGGTGTATGCTAGCTTGGTAACCATGCATGCACACACTTAGGGGGAGTGAAATTAAGTCAAAACCAGATGTCAAAATTTTTAACTAATTGTAATGTATGATTTATAATGTATTGTATGATCAGCTCATCTAACTAAACATACCGAATGATTTAGATTATGTAGGATGATTAGTTATGATCATGAAAAATAGCTACCAATCATAAATTAGGAAAGATTTTGAATTTCATCTTTTATTCTAATCATTCAGGATGATGTACATCGTACTAGAAGATCTATGATAATCATGCTTAAATTGATCCTGTGATTAGGGGACTAATTATGGTTAATTTGTTTAATCCAATCATCTAGGATGATTAGTGAAGATCTTATTGGATGACTCGTGAGATACATGAGATGATACTTGATCATACCATACAAAATACCATAATTCATCTAATTGATTAGAACGATCCAAAATATTATACTGGATAATAATTACAAATTTGAACTGATTGTAGTGGACTATCTGGAGATCATACTATACTATCAGTTACTATCCGATGGGCCTATGACAGCTAAAAAAAAAGGATGGGTGACCTCCTGGGAAGTCCTCGTGTTGCACCATTTTTTAATCTGCCATCTTTTTTTTTTTTCTAGCTCTTCACCACGGCCTACGAACCATTTGCGGTGTTGGCTTGCCGTGCATTGAGCGATGAAAGCCGCATCGTGGGAACCATGAAGTCATCCGGGGTGTCCTATGTGGCGACCGGGCGGGAACTTCAATAACTTTCCACCCAGGAGTCCGATTCGGCTCTATGACCCCATTTCGGAAAGCGTTTTTCGAGCCGGATGGAGCACCAATGCGCCATAGGCCCATCGGCCGGCCATGCGTAGCCAAAAAATGCATTTTTGACCTCCTACGCTCTTTTAGAATGAAGATGCGTCAAAATCTTCTCTCCACGCCGTCAACTTAAGAATAATTTCAGACCATATTCATATTGGTGCGACCATACCAGCACTAGTGCACCGGATCCCATCAGAACTTCGCAGTTAAACATGCTTGGGCGAGAGTAGTACTGGGATGGGTGACCTCCTGGGAAGTCCTCGTGCCGCACCCTTTTTTTAACCTGTCATCTCTTGTTTTTTTTTCTAGCTCTTTGTCACGGCCTACGAACCACTTGCAGTGTTGGCTCGCCGCTCATCGAGCGATTAAAGCCGCATCGTGGGACCCATGAAGTCATCCGGGTTGTCCTATGTGGCGACCAGGCGGGAACTTCAATAATTTTCCACCCAGGAGTTCGATTCGGCTCTATGACCCCATTCCAGAAAGCTTTTTCCGAGCCGGATGGGGCACCAATGCGCCATAGGCCCATCGGCCGGCCATGTGTAGCCAAAAAATGCATTTTTGACCCCCTACGCTCTTTTAGAATGAAGATGCGTCAAAATCATCTCTCCATGCCATCAACTTAAGAATAATTTCTGACCATATTCATATGGGTGCGACCATACCAGCACTAGTGCACCAGATCCCATCAGAACTCCGCAGTTAAGCATCTTGGGTGAGAGTAGTACTGGGATTGGTGACCTCCTGGGAAGTCCTCGTGTTACATCATTTTTTAACCTGTCATCTCTTCTTTTTTTTTTCTAGCTCTTCGCCACGGCCTACGAACCACTTGCGGTGTTTGCTCGTTGCGCATCGAGCGATGAAAGCTGTATCGTGGTACCCATGAAGTCATCTGGGGTGTCCTATGTGGCGACCGGGCGGGAACTTCAATAACTTTCCACCCAGAAGTCTGATTCGGCTCTATAACCCCATTCCGGAAAGCGTTTTTCGAGTCGGATGGGGCACCGATGCGCTAAAGGCTCATTGGATGGCCATGCATAGCGAAAAAATGCATTTTTGACCCCCTACGCTCTTTCGAAATGTAGATGCATCAAAAACTTCTCTCCATGCCGTCAACTTAAGAATAATTTCAGACCATATTCATTCGGGTGCGACCATACCAGCACTAGTGCACCGGATCCCATCAAAACTCCGTAGTTAAGCATGCTTGGGGGAGAGTTGATGCAAATCTATTTTCATGGCTTATGTTTTAATGATTTACAAACACTATTTTTCTTGGACTGCTTGTTGCTTCTAACATTTCAGGAATTGAAGATCGGACGAACAAGATAAAGTCAATTCAGGATTGTGTAGGTTTAGGGTTGAGTTAGTCTGTGTTGAGTCCAGTAATTAGGTTGTTAAGCCTAAGTAAATGTCCCACGGCTACCAAGAGGGGGGTGAATTGGTAGTTTAAAAATTTTTAAACCCTCTTTTAAAGATTATGTTAAACTGAAATAAAATTTTCTTTTAAAGTTTGTAGAAAAATGTTTTTCAACCACAGAGTTGTTAAAACTGAAATTTAAAGTGCGGAAACGTAACAACAATAAAGTAAATGACACCAGATTTATAGTGGTTTGGTCTATAACCAGACCTACATCCACTCCTCAGAGGCACCCTCTGAGTATTACACTAAAACCAATAGTGACTCTCCTTTAGCACCCACAGCAAGGCGGAGAAGCCTTTACAACACACTCTTTTCACCACTACCCGGTGCGGCAGAAAACCGTCGTCCTTTTACACAATCCACAGTGCTGGCAGAGAACCTTTGTCCTTTTACACTCTCCTAGTGTGGGCAGAGAACCCTACGGCTGTTCACACTGAAAGTTCGATGGGGATGATAAGCCCTATGAACTTAGTCCCAAACTAACCAAGAGGGGGGGTGAATTGGTATTTTAAAAACTTCGTTTTTAAACAAAGAAATAAAGTAACATAAAACCAAATCACACCACGAAAATAATGCGGAATTAAACGTGCGGAAGCAAGAAAAGAAACACAGAGATTTATAGTGGTTCGGTCGACTCGACCTACGTCCACTCCTTGGAGGCACCCTCCAAGTATTGCACTACACAAAAAGTGACTCTCCTTTAGCCCCCCACGGCTAGGTGGAGAAACCCTCACAAGAACCTCCTTTTTGCCACCCCGGCAAGGCAGAGAACCTATCTCCTTTTGCTTCCTCCTGAAGCCGGCAGAGAACCAGAACCAACGGCACAACTCCTTACCTCTACCGACCCTTCCACGGACGAGAAACTCTAGACGAAGACGACGCAGAGAGATCCTTGAAGCAACCCTTGTGAAACCCCTCACAAGCTCCCCCTCACAAGATCCTCTCTCTCTCTTCTCTCTCTCTTTCTCTCCTCAAGGTCTTCTCAGGTCAAGGCAGCAGCCAAAGGTCTTCTAAAAACGTTGAACAAGAGCTCTTTAAATAGAAGAGCTTCAAAAGAGCTCATTAATTGCAAGTTGCCGACTTTATCGTCCAGGCCGATCTGGACATCGGCCTGGCCGATCAGTACAAATCAATGAAGATCGGCCAGAGCATAGCCCTGGATGCCAGATTGGACGATTGAAAATTAGCTTGATCGTCCAGGCCGATCTTACGATCGTCCTGGCCGATCAGTTCAAATCAGACGAAAATCGTCCTGACAATAGCCCTGAATATGGGCTGGCCGATATTGATCGTCCTGAAGTAACTTAAGGTTTTGACTAGATCGGCCTGGCCGATCTTGCGATCATCCAGGACGATATGATCGTATCAATCATCCTTAATTACTTCCTTGATTTCCTGAACAATTATGGCATAGTCTGTTAATATCGTCCAGGCCGATCCGAGGATCGTCCTGGCCGATAATTTAAAGATATGCTATACCATACTTGTCTATGGCGGCTACTTCTTTCTGTTTTGAGCTTATCGTCCTGGCCGATACACGTATCGTCCAGGCCGATCGGTTAACGTCGGCTGCCTTAATCAAGAACCCTTAATTAGACTTTCTGTTTTAAGCTGATCGTCCAGGCCGATCCAAGATATCGGCCTGGCCGATATGAGTAAAAACAGAATTTCTAATTCTCTCAAGTGTGTGTGTGAAGGGTTACAAAGTATCAGTCTTTTTGGCTATTACAAGTGGACTCAAAAGGTAAAAATAAAAGTACAGACTGACTCAACCCTAAACCTACGCATTCCTGAACTTGGCTCCTTTTTGATTGTCCGATCGTCGATTCCTGAAAAGTTAGAAGCAACAAGCTATCCAAGAAAAGCAGTGTTTGTCAATCATCAAAACATAAGACATGAAAAATAGATTTGCAACAATCTCCCCCTTTTTGATGATGGCAAAACACATTAAAGGGATTTAATCACAACCATGAAAAAAATAACCTCATAAACTTCTCCCCCTTTTGACATATCAAAAAGGAGGGTTCATTAAAGCATAGTAAAAGAAATTCCCTCTTTTTTTTTTTTTTTTTTTTTTTTTTTTTTTTTTTTTTGTAGGCACATCAATGATATAGTATTCCATGTGATTGTTTTTTAAAAATTTGTGAGTTAATGTGTTACCAATCTCATTTAATCCATAGAATAGGAGAATATCCGTTCATGGTTTACCCTTAGCCAAAACATTGTCTTAGGGTAGAATCGTCTTTTGAAATCAATGACCTAACTCAAATAATTTATTGAATATGAGAAAAAGAATCTACCCACCACTTGGCATAAGGAAAATATCTCCATAAAACAATGAGGTAGATTTGTCACAATCGAACGATAATCGAGATCAAGCCTTTGAGAATCAAAACTTCTAAGTTCTAAAAGATATAAAAAGAGAGAATAGCTTGCTTTTGAGTGGGCTCATTTTATGCCTCTTGTCAATGTTGTGGCGCTTTGCGCATTCTTTTATAGATTTTTCAATTTTTTGGCGTCTTTGCGCTTCTTTTGTTGGCATCATTGGCCAAATTTTTTTTATTTTTGCAAGCTAGATTCCCTTTTAGACTCTTTTAAAAAAACTTAGTTGTGAATATATCTTCTCAGATATTAGAGAATAGGAGCTCTCTCTCTAACATAGGGAAGAATTACCACAAGCAGGATTAATAATTGAAGACAAGAATAACGAGGGATCATGAGGTGACAAAAAAACTTTTAATCATTGTAAATATAAGATAGATTTGCCTAAGCAAGCTTTAGAAGGAATCTTAGTTTCATAAGCAATCTTTTATTTTGAGATAGACTTTTGATTAGAAAAGAAAATTATGCCACTAATACTAAGTTAGGTAAAGAGACACAATCACAAGATATTCATACTATCTAGGGATTAAATGGATGAAAACATATTAACTACAAATTGTTAAAGACAAGACAAGAGATATCATATCAGTGAAGATCTAAAACTAAGGTACATGAAAAGAAAAACAAAAGACAACAAGAAGAATAAAAGAAAAAAAAGTTTTCATGCATTTATGTCAATCACACCCAATCTGGTCCTTAAAGAGCTGAAAGTGTCGAAGGCCAGTGGTTTAGTAAAAATGTCTGCCAGTTGGTTTTCAGTTGTCACATGGTGTAACTCAATGTCTCCCTTAGTCACATGATCTCTAATAAAGTGATGCCTAATGTCAATGTGTTTAGTTCTTGAATGTTGGATAGGATTTTTAGAGATGCATATGGCACTAGTGTTGTCACAAAAAATTGAGATGGTGCTTACATGTATTCCTAGATCCAATACCTGTTGTTTCAACCAAAGAACTTGGGCCACACAACTTCCAAGAGCAATGTATTCAGCTTCAGCAGTGGACAGTGCAACAGAATTTTGCTTTCTACTAGACCAAGAGACCAAGGATTGTCCAATGAATTGACAAGTTCCAGAGGTGCTCTTTCTATCCACCTTGCATCCTGCAAAATCAGAGTCAGAAAAACCAATAATCTCAAAAGAAGTGCTATGTCTAGGGTACCAAATCCCTAATCCTTGTGTCCCCAAAAGGTATCTAAAAATCCTTTTAATAGCAGTCATGTGGGATTCCTTAGGGTCGGCTTGAAACCTAGCACAAAGACAAACACTAAACATAATGTCAGGTCGGCTTGCAGTTAAGTAAAGTAAAGATCCAATCATGCCTCTATACTTCTTTTGATCAACAGATTTACCACTTGGGTCCTTATCCAACGGAGCACTAGAAGTCATGGGAGTGTTAATTGGCTTGGCTTTGTCCATCTCATATTTCTTCAAAATGTCTTTTATGTATTTTGTTTGATTTAGAAAAGTGCCATCTTCCAATTGTTTTATGCTAAACCCCAAAAAGTAAGACAATTCTCCCATTAAACTCATTTCAAACTCTCTACTCATTGTTTTAGAAAAGTCATCACACAAATTTTTATTTGAAGATCCAAAGAGTATATCATCAACATAAATCTGAACAATGAGTAAATCATCTCCAACTTTTTTAAGAAAAAGGGTGGTGTCTACGCTCCCCTTGACAAACTCCCTCTCTAGTAAGAATGTGCTAAGCCTCTCATACCAAGCTCTAGGTGCTTGTTTTAAACCATACAAAGCCTTTTTTAATTTAAACACATGATTTGGAAATTGAGAACTCTCAAAACCTGGAGGTTGTTCTACAAACACATCTTCTTTTATCTCCCCATTTAAAAAGGCACTCTTGACATCCATTTGAAAAAGCTTAAATCCTTTATAACAAGCAAAGGCTAATAGCACTCTAATGGCTTCCAATCTAGCTACAGGGGCAAAAGTCTCCTCAAAGTCTATCCCTTCTATTTGATTGTACCCCTTAGCCACTAATCTTGCTTTATTCCTTACCACCACTCCTGAATCATTCACTTTGTTCTTAAATACCCACTTTGTTCCAACTACACTTTGTCCCTTAGGTCTTTCCACAAGTTCCCAAACATCATTCCTAACAAATTGATTCAACTCTTCTTGCATTGCTAACATCCAAAACTCATCAGAGAGGGCTTGGTTAATGGTGGTGGGTTCAGTCATAGAGATAAAGGCAGAGTGGTTCACTTCCTTCCTAAGTCCATGTCTAGTCTTAACTCCATTAGAAAGGTCTCCTAAGATCAAATCCTTGGGGTGACTAGT
Organism: Dendrobium huoshanense; assembly: GCA_016618105.1. Lineage (NCBI taxonomy): Eukaryota > Viridiplantae > Streptophyta > Magnoliopsida > Asparagales > Orchidaceae > Dendrobium > Dendrobium huoshanense. The sequence continues at coordinate 9,915,613 of CM028354.1, forward strand.
AGAGTATCTCCAATCTTTAGGCAAAGTGTGTGAAGTTTCTCCCCTTTCATCAAAAGTTTCTATTCCTCGGGTGACTCCTTCTACTCCTCCATTACTTAGGTGCTCATTCCCCTTCCCCAAATTTTCTACTCCACTTGTAATCTCTCCAACATCATCATCATCTACTTCATGCTTCTTATGATCAGACTCATCAAAAACTACATGGGTTGTCTCTTCCACCATCAAGGTTCTCTTGTTAAACACTCTAAAAGATTTCCCAACACTAGAATATCCTAAGAAAACTCCTTCATCAGATTTAGGATCAAATTTTCCCAAGTGAGACTTTCCATTATTGTGAATGAAAACTTTACAACCAAAGACATGAAGGTGGGAAAGATTAGGTGTTCTACCCTTAAGGATCTCATAGGGTGTCTTTTCTAACTTGACTCTAACATTCACCCTATTCAACACATATCAAGCTGTGTTAACCGCTTCAGCCCAAAAGTATTTTGGAAGTGAATACTCAGCAAGCATGGCTCTAGCGGCTTCCACTAAGGTCCGGTTCTTCCTTTCAGCTACTCCATTCTGCTGAGGAGTCCTAGGAGCTGAAAAATTGTGGCTAATCCCCTTCTCCTCACAAAAATCTCCAAATCTTTCATTTTCAAACTCTCCCCCATGATCACTATGGATGGTCAAAATCTCACATCCTAGTTTCTTCTGAATCCAAGTAGAAAAGGTTTTAAACTCCTCAAAAGACTCATTTTTATGAGAAAGAAATCTAGTCCAAGTGAACCTCGAGTAGTCATCAACAATCACAAAACCATAGACTTTCCCTCCCAAACTTGCTATGCTAATGGGTCCAAACAAATCCATGTGAAGGACTTCTAAAGGTCTAGAGGTGCTAATGTCCTTTATGGGGTGAAAAGAGGAGTGAATTTGCTTTCCTAGTTGACAGGCATCACAAAGGTGGTCTTTTGTAAACTTAAGTTTGGGGACACCTCTAACTAGGTCCTTTTGGGTCACTTTCCTAAGGGTTTTCATACTTGCATGACAAAGCCTCCTGTGCCACAACCAAGAATCATCAATGACAGTTTTTAAGCAAAAAGAAGCAGCACATTCAATGCTATTTAAATCAAGCATATAGACGTTGTTTACCCTCTTTCCTTGCAAAATGGTGTTGTTGCTTAAACTTACAATGCATGAATTTGTGAAGAATTGTACGATGAAGCCTTTGTCACAGAATTGACTGATGCTGAGTAAGTTGTGCTTCAATCCATCTACAAGCAAAACATTTTCAATCATAAGGTTCTTGGAATTACCGATTATACCTGCTCCTACCACCTTCCGGGTGGTGTTGTCTCCAAGAGTAACCTTGCCTCCAGTCCTGGATTCTAGTACAACAAACTGGCTAGCATCACCAGTCATATGTCGAGAGCATCCACTGTCCAGGTACCACATACTCTCATGAGGTCTTTTGTGAGAGGCTTCCTGCAAAATTATCAAATGTTAGTTTTAGGAACCCAAGCAGGTTTGGGTTCCTTCTTATGAAGAGAGGAATGCAATGCATGTGTGGTATGCTGTGGAACATGCATCTTAGGTCTCCACACCCAATGTGAACTATTATGAATTGTGCAAGTGTGTGAGATATGTCCTAGCATGCCACAAGAAAAACATCTAACTCCAGGAAAGGGATTTCTTAAGTGATTTGAGTTATAATGCCTCTCTCTAGGTTTTGGCAATTGATTAAAAGTAGATGTCATCCTAGATTCTTTACATGCTTCTAAATCATTTTGAATCTTCAAGTTTGTGTTTTCTAAAGCTTTATTTTCAATCCTCAAATCTTTTTCTATTTCTTTTGACTTCTTAAAATCAGATTCAAGAGATGTGTGTGATATTTTCAATGCATCATGCTCTTCAACTAACTTGCCATAATTTTTATTTAACTCATCAAATTCATCAAGTAAAGTCATGTGATTTGAATCAATTGTTTGATGGTCCTTAATCAAAATTTCATGCTCTTTTTGTAGATTTAAGAATTCTATTTTCAAGCTAGCATGAGTTTTCTTTAATTTCCTATATGATGCATGGATTTTTTCTGAAACTTCAAGAAGTTGATCGTATGAAAGTTCACATACCTCTTCTTGATCACTTTGATCTTTTCCCATGAAACACAAGTTTGTAGTTTCTTCCTCTGGTTCAGTCTCAGAGGAATCAGTACCAGATTCTGCCCAAAAGCTCCTTTGATTTTTCTTTTTGTCCTTCCTAGACTTTGCTTTCTCATCACCTTTTCCTTTGCTCAATTGATCTTGAAGTGTAGGACAATCAGATCTTACATGTCCAGGTTTCCTGCATTCAAAACAAACAACATCAGAAGATCCTTTAGTATGTTTATGATCCTTACCTTTTCTCCAACTTTGATGATGCTTTTGTTTCTTCCTTAGAAAGCTTTTGAATTGCCTTGTGATGAAGGCAACTCCATCGCTTTCAGACCCGGAAGATTCAGAATCTGATTTGTGTGCCTTCAATGCAATGGTTTTCTCCTTTTTCTTTTCACCTACATCAAGATTTCTTTGATTCACCCCTTGCTCGTAAGCAATGAGTGAGCCAAGCAAGTTATCAATAGAATAGGTGTTTAAATCTTTAGATTCAGTAATTGCAGTAATTTTTGCATCATAGGACGAAGGCAAGCATCTCAAAATCTTGTTAACTTTTTCATAGTTTGAAAGTTCTTTTCCTAGTGCATGCAATGAGGTAGCAATCTGAGTAAACCTAGTGTACATGTCAGAAATTGATTCATGAGGTTTCATACGAAAAAGTTCGTAGTCATGCAAGAGAATGTTTAAACGGGATTGTTTAACTTCATTAGTGCCTTCATAAGTAATGCATAGTTTATCCCAAATTTCTTTACCAGTTTTGCAAGTTGAAACACGCATGTAATCCTCAGATTTTAATGCACAGAAAAAACAATTCAAACATTTAGCATTTAGTTGAGCTAAATCTCGTTCATCAAAAGTCCATTCGGTAAAAGCAACTTCCGTTTTAAAACCGTTAATTTCACGAGAAGGTGGAGAATAACCTTCTTGAATAAGCATCCACATGCGATAATCAGTAGATTGTAAAAAAGTTGACATGCGAGTTTTCCAGAAATCAAAAGGTAGGTTATCGAACAGAGGAGGTCGGGTAATAGAATACCCTTCCGTAGTGTTGCGATTCCCAAAGTTAGACATGGATCAAATTCAAAAAGTTTTTAAACTTTAATTTTCGAAACAGGCTCTGATACCACTTGAAAGTTCGATGGGGATGTTAAGCCCTATGAACTTAGTCCCAAACTAACCAAGAGGGGGGGTGAATTGGTATTTTAAAAACTTCGTTTTTAAACAAAGAAATAAAGTAACATAAAACCAAATCACACCACGAAAATAATGCGGAATTAAACGTGCGGAAGCAAGAAAAGAAACACAGAGATTTATAGTGGTTCGGTCGACTCGACCTACGTCCACTCCTTGGAGGCACCCTCCAAGTATTGCACTACACAAAAAGTGACTCTCCTTTAGCCCCCCACGGCTAGGTGGAGAAACCCTCACAAGAACCTCCTTTTTGCCACCCCGGCAAGGCAGAGAACCTATCTCCTTTTGCTTCCTCCTGAAGCCGGCAGAGAACCAGAACCAACGGCACAACTCCTTACCTCTACCGACCCTTCCACGGACGAGAAACTCTAGACGAAGACGACGCAGAGAGATCCTTGAAGCAACCCTTGTGAAACCCCTCACAAGCTCCCCCTCACAAGATCCTCTCTCTCTCTTCTCTCTCTCTTTCTCTCCTCAAGGTCTTCTCAGGTCAAGGCAGCAGCCAAAGGTCTTCTAAAAACGTTGAACAAGAGCTCTTTAAATAGAAGAGCTTCAAAAGAGCTCATTAATTGCAAGTTGCCGACTTTATCGTCCAGGCCGATCTGGACATCGGCCTGGCCGATCAGTACAAATCAATGAAGATCGGCCAGAGCATAGCCCTGGATGCCAGATTGGACGATTGAAAATTAGCTTGATCGTCCAGGCCGATCTTACGATCGTCCTGGCCGATCAGTTCAAATCAGACGAAAATCGTCCTGACAATAGCCCTGAATATGGGCTGGCCGATATTGATCGTCCTGAAGTAACTTAAGGTTTTGACTAGATCGGCCTGGCCGATCTTGCGATCGTCCAGGACGATATGATCGTATCAATCATCCTTAATTACTTCCTTGATTTCCTGAACAATTATGGCATAGTCTGTTAATATCGTCCAGGCCGATCCGAGGATCGTCCTGGCCGATAATTTAAAGATATGCTATACCATACTTGTCTATGGCGGCTACTTCTTTCTGTTTTGAGCTTATCGTCCTGGCCGATACACGTATCGTCCAGGCCGATCGGTTAACGTCGGCTGCCTTAATCAAGAACCATTAATTAGACTTTCTGTTTTAAGCTGATCGTCCAGACCGATCCAAGATATCGGCCTGGCCGATATGAGTAAAAACAGAATTTCTAATTCTCTCAAGTGTGTGTGTGAAGGGTTACAAAGTATCAGTCTTTTTGGCTATTACAAGTGGACTCAAAAGGTAAAAATAAAAGTACAGACTGACTCAACCCTAAACCTACGCATTCCTGAACTTGGCTCCTTTTTGATTGTCCGATCGTCGATTCCTGAAAAGTTAGAAGCAACAAGCTATCCAAGAAAAGCAGTGTTTGTCAATCATCAAAACATAAGACATGAAAAATAGATTTGCAACACACACTCTCCAAGTGTAGGCAGAGAACCTTTCCGCTGTTCACACTCTCCAAGTGTAGGTAGAGAACCCTTCTGCTGTTCACACTCTCCAAGTGTCGGCAGAGAACCGGATCTCCTTGACTGATCTTCTCACAAGAATCTAGAAGGAAGAAGAAAAAGAGTGAAGAATTCCAATTTCACAAGTAGAGACTCTTACCTTTGTAATCCAAGTGAAGCCTTCTCGCTCCAGTGGTAGGAATCCTCCTTTGAATGCTCTCTTCCACTCTCTCCTTGGCTATTCTCTCAAGAGGCACGAAGATCAAATGACAAAAAGATTGGGTGGCAGTTTAATTTGGACTATTTATATAAAAGATAAGAAAAACCGCCCAAAAACTGCAAGTTTCCAATTCTGTACGCAGTGGATCGTCCTGTACGATCTTGGATCGTCCTGGACGATTTTACTTAAACGATCTGAAACGACCCTTTTTGAATATGTGTACGAAATGACTTCGTATAGATGATCGTCCTGTACGAACTAGGTTCGTCCAGTACGAACGGTTATTACTAGGTTGGTTCTAGAAACTGCTGAAAACTGTTCTAAGTCGGTTAATCGTTTGGACGAAAATTTGTTCGTCTCGACGAAAATTTTCCAGAGACCCGATCGTCCTGGACGATTATTTATTTCATCTGGACGAAAATATTTCAGAGGACCAATCGCCACGGACGATAATTTATTTTCGTATGGACAAAAATTTTCCTGAGACCCGATCGTCCTGGACGATATTTAATTTCGTCTGTACGAAAATTTTCCAGAGGGCCAGTCGCCACGTACGATAATAAAATTCGTCTGGACGAAAATTTTCCAGAGAACCAATCGTCTGGTATGATAATTAATTTCGTCCTGGACGAGTAGGACTTAGAAAAAAAATTTTTGAGCAAGTTCCTATTCGTTCCATGTGCTCTATAGGAGATAACTGACGGATCGTCCAGTACGATAAAATATCGTCCCGTACGATCTGTATAAAATTTTATGATCTCCTTATGTGTGTGTGAAAGTTTTATATTCACTCAATTACAATCACTCCCTTTCAAAATTTAATTCAAAGAAAAAATGCAAACTTCAAATAAATAAAATATCTCATGTTGAATTTGATTTGAAGTTATCATAGTCTGGAGTCTGATTTTTCTGAAATGTTAGTACACACAAGAGCAAATACAAATCTTCTAAAATTGTTAGGAGATAACTACACATTTGAACAATAATGTTTGGAATCATCAAAACTACAAAAGTTGCAAAAATATAAATCATTCAAATAACAACTATTCTAACAATCTCCCCCTTTTTGATGATGGCAAAACAATTATTGTTTGTATGGTTTCAAATTAAACAAATCTCCTATCTCCTAAACTCCCCCTGAATTGATAAATACATTAAAATAAGGAGGCATAACGAACAATATTTTTGTTTTTCAAAAATTTTAACACAAACAACTACAAAGTCAAAAAAAAACTTGCAAACAGAACAATCAAAATAGAAAACATAATAATTTCTCCCCTTTTTGACAGCAACAAAAAGTGAAGAAGAAATAGACAAGAAATGTAAGTAATTATATGAAATTCATTTTTAAAATTTAATCTAAATGGTGATTGACATAGGGTATGCAATTTTAAACTAAAGATATTAGGTCAATCATAGAAATTCATAAAATTTAAGAAGTGATATAACATTGTAAGTAAGAAGAATTTATCAAAAACATGATTCAATTTAGACATTTGACTATAGAAAAACATTACAAGAGAGATGTATAAAAATTCTATATTTCAAAGTTCAATAGAATATAAATGAACATAAGATCAATTTGAATTAGGAGATTGAACGAATTTGGAAAGAAGAGAATTACCACATGTGGCGCTTTGCGCATCTTTTTCAAAATTTTGGGGCACATTTTTGTGCATTTTTTCTTGGTTGGGCTTATTTTGTGCCTCTTTTCACTTTGCAAATCTTTGCGAATTCTTTTTGATTTTTTGTACATTTTGTACAATGTTCAAGAGTAATTGAGACCACTTCTTTCCAAAATCTATAATCTAAAATTTCAAATATTTCTAAGTGCATAAATATCACTTGAGCATAGAAATACAAAATAAGAAAAACATCTAAATTGTAATAGTAATATTAACTTTTATGTAGTCTAAATGAATAGACATGAATTTAAAAGTTATAATTACAACAAGTTATAAACAACTTATAAATTTAGAAAGATTAGATTTTCTAATATAGATAATCTCAAATTACAATCTAATTTAAGCACTATGAAGATTAAATAATACTAATGAAATTCATAAACATTAATCACATTCCAAAAACAAATCAAATTTGACAAAACATAAAATTTCATTGATATTAATGAACGGATTACATAATATCTAAAAAAAAACAAGAAGAAAATACTTTGAACTTAAAAAGAAAAACCAACATAAACACAAGCACTTAACAATTAAACAGACACTATAAAAACATAAAAAAAAATGAATACAACAACTCTACTGTTCTGGAGGAGGAGGAGGAATGCCGCCAAAAAAGTTGAAGTAGGAGGCCATCAACATTACATTGGTATTAATTTCATGTACTTCATCTCTAATATTACCAATATCTTGTTGCTGCTGCGTAAGTTGAGCATCAAATTGATCAAACCTTTGATCAATGTGAGTCTCTAATCTATCAAATCTTTCAATCAGATTCTGATAATCTAATTGAGGAGCAGAAGCTTGCACTCCTTCTTCTTCCTCCTCTTCTGAGGCACTGGCATGTGCTTTTCCTTTTTCCTCCTTGAAGAGCAATCTGAATGAAGCATCATTATAGTAAACTGGCTCTTCATATTCTTCATTAGGATGCACTATGTTGTATTTCTTTTCCAAAATATAAGTGATTAAGTGTCCTAATGAAATGTTCTTCTTCCTCTTCTGATCTGCATGTCCTATTTCTGAAAGCCCATAGATATGGTCTATGATAAGTTGGGCTTCGTCAATAGGATGACCTTCCATAATTAAAAAAGTTAGAGAAGAAAGGAGAGGAGTAATGTTAATCCTATCACCAGCTTTAGGAATGATTGAGGATCGAAGGATATGCTGGATGATTCGGGCATTTTTGGTCATTCCGGAGACTCTAGCAACATGATAGGTTAGGCCAATTTCTCTAATCACCCTATTGACTTCATACCATTCGAATTTCTTTTCACTCATTAGGGTATTGGCTCTATATCCCTCAGTTCTTAAGTTTAAAAATGCACCAAGGTCGTGCTTGGTGATCTCAACTTTTTGCTTAAAAACATAAGAACTAATGGTGGAGTGGTCATAATTAAAACTCATGTTCGCTAGAAAGTAGTGGTAGGTTTGCTTGTTGTAGAAGTGGACGAGAGAAAGAATGAAATGAAATTGGGTTGAGGCGAAGAGGTGCATTACCCGAAATTTCAACTTAGTTTGAATTAGAATGCGAGAGGGAGTGATTTTGGCGGATGCAAAATGAGGAAAAGATTCCTCATTCGCCTTAGAAAGAAAGTTGTCTGGGGCATTCCTATTTGGTTTCTTCACCAACACCTTTTGTCTCTTGCTTGAGGAGGCCATTGTCGATTTGAAGTAGAAAGGGATTGAAAATGAAGTTTGGAAGTGTGATTGTTAAGTTAGAAAGCCTTCATATTTAAAGAAAAATGATACGTTCATCCTGGACGAAAATATTCGTCCTGGACGAAAAATCATCGTTCGTCTGGACGAAATAATTTCGTACAGACGATCCAATTCATCCAAAATATAACGGCTTTTTGTAATCAACACAACTTACGATGCGTCCCTTCGTACAGGCTTTTTGACTTGACCGATCGTACAGACAAAAAAGTTTCGTACAGATGATCAAAAAGTAAATCGTTTTAATGTCTCTTGAAAACTGACCCCTACAATGAACCGACACATGTTCGTCTGGACGAACGAAAACTTCATACAGACGAAGTCCATATTAATAACTGTCTTATCCACTCAACCGCTCCATTCAATCGTCCCAACGTTTGAGAAAAAAAAAATTTTCGTCCTGGACGATATTCCTATCGTACAGACGATCTAATTAAAAACTGCTCTAAAAAACGGTTAAAATTTGCGCAAACTGTTCTTTCACATATCGTCCCGTACGAATTCATATTCATCCCGGACGATTTCCTCCAAAAAAATTTTTATTTTGATTTTTAAATTAAGAAAATCAAACAAAATATTCAAAAACACAGAAAACATAAAACAAAACCATAGATCCAAAAACAATTCATTCAAAACACAAAAATTTCACAAAATTAAAAACAAAATACAACAAATATCAATGATGCAAAGACATTTTGTTTAGGCATTCAAATCAATAACACCAAGCTTTGTTCTTAAAGTACTGAAAGTATCAAAGGCTAAAGGTTTTGTAAAAATGTCTGCAAGTTGATTTTCAGTTGAAATATGTATGAGTTCAATTTCTCCTTTGGATACATGATCCCTTATGAAATGATGCCTTATATCAATGTGTTTGGTTCTAGAATGTTGAATAGGATTTTTGGAAATGCAAATAGCACTAGTATTGTCACAATAAATTGGAATAGTTCCTATAGTTAATCCTAAATCAATCAACTGTTGTTTTAACCAAAGTACTTGTGCCACACAACTTCCTAATGCAATGTATTCTGCTTCTGCAGTAGATAGTGCCACTGAATTTTGTTTTCTACTAGACCATGAAACTAATGAATTTCCAATGAATTGACATATTCCAGAAGTGCTTTTCCTATCCACTCTATAGCCTGCAAAGTCAGAATCTGAGTAACCAATAATTTCAAATGAAGAGCTAAACTTAGGATACCAAATCCCTAAGTTTTGAGTTCCTAGTAGATATCTTAAAATCCTTTTCACTGCTGTCAAATGCGATTCTTTTGGATCTGATTGAAATCTAGCACATAAGCAAACACTGAACATAATATCTGGTCGGCTAGCAGTCAAGTTAAGTAAAGATCCAATTATCCCTCTAAATTTCTTTTGATCAACAGATTTTCCCTTAAGGTCCTTATCCAACTGAACTGAAGAACTCATTAGTGTACTAACAGGTTTAGCATTGTCCATTTCATATTTTTTGAGGATCTCCTTAATATATTTAGTTTGACTAAGAAAAGTACCTTCCTCAAGTTGCTTAATGCTAAATCCTAGAAAGTAATTTAAATCTCCCATTAGACTCATTTCTAATTCACTACTCATTGTTTTAGAAAAATCATCACAAAGATGTTTATTTGAAGATCCAAAGATGATATCATCCACATAAATTTTAACAATAAGTATATCCTTTCCAATTTTTCTTAAAAAGAGAGTTGTATCCACACTTCCTTTTTCAAAAGATCTTTCAAGTAGGAAGGTGCTCAACCTCTCATACCAAGCCTTAAGTGCCTGTTTCAATCCATATAATGCCTTTTTTAATTTGAAAACATGATTTGGAAATTTAGAATTTTCAAAACCTGGAGGTTGTTCTACAAAAACATCTTCCTCAATTATCCCATTTAAAAAGGCACTTTTGACATCCATTTGAAACAATTTAAAACCTTTAAAACAGGCAAAGGCTAGTAAAACCCTAATTGCTTCAAGTCTAGCTACAGGGGCAAAAGTTTCCTCAAAATCAATTCCTTCAATTTGATTATACCCCTTAGCTACTAATCTAGCCTTATTTCTAATGACTACGCTTGAGTCATTCATTTTATTTTTGAACACCCACTTGGTTCCAACAACACTTTGATCTTTTGGCATTGTAGTTAGTTCCCAAACTTTATTTCTTACAAATTGATTTAACTCTTCTTGCATGGCCAATATCCAAAATTCATCAGAAAGTGCTTGATCAATGTTAGTGGGTTCAATAGTTGAAATAAAGGCTGAATGATTGACTTCCTTGTTTAATCCACACCTAGTTCTAACACCCTCACTTGGTTCACCTATAATCAATTCCTTTGGGTGGTTTTTAGAAAATCTCAAATCTCTAGGCAAAGGGTCTTCTCTTTCTAAATTTTCTTCCACATTTTCTTCCAAATTTAATCTATCAATCATTTGGGAGTTTTCTTCAATTTCTTCTTCAACAACATTTGGCTCTTCCATGTTTCCATTTTCATCAAATACAACATGTGTGGTTTCTTCAATGACTAAAGTTCTTTTGTTGAATACTCTATAAGATTTTCCAACACTTGAATATCCAACAAAAATTCCTTCATCTGATTTTGAATCAAATTTTCCTAAGGCAGATTTTCCATTATTATGTATAAACACCTTGCAACCAAATACATGCAAATGAGACAAATTTGGTGTTCTACCTTTTAGTAACTCATAGGGTGTTTTATTCAAATTTGATCTCACATTCACCCTATTCAGAACATAGCATGCAGTGCTAACCGCCTCAGCCCAAAAATATCTAGGAAGCAAGTATTCTGCTAACATTGCTCGGGCGGCTTCTATTAATGTTCTGTTCTTCCTTTCAACTACTCCATTTTGTTGAGAAGTTCTAGGAGCAGAAAAATTATGATCAATCCCTTTTTCTTTACAGAATTTTTCAAATCTTTCATTTTCAAATTCTCCTCCATGATCACTTTGTATAGAAATTATTTCACATCCTAGTTTTCTTTGTATCCAAGTTGAAAATTTTTTGAATTCCTCAAATGATTCACTCTTATAAAAAAGAAATTTAACGCAGGTGAATCTTGAAAAATCATCTACTATAACAAATCCATATACCTTTCCTCCTAGACTTACAGTGCTTACAGGTCCAAAAAGATCCATGTGTAGAATTTCTAAAGGTTTACTGGTCCTAAGATCTTTATTGGTCTTAAAAGAGGACTTCACTTGTTTTCCTAATTGACATGCATCACATAGATGGTCCTTGGTAAAGTCTAGTTTAAGTATACCTCTCACCAAATTCTTTTGGGTAATTCTTCTAAGATTTTTCATACTAGAATGACAAAGTCTCTTATGCCAAAGCCATGATTCATCAGAAATAGTTTTCAAACAAAAAGCAGTAGGAGATTGAATACAATTTAAATCTAGCATGTAAACATTGTTTACCCTTTTTTCATTTAAAACAATTTTCCCATTTAGGCTAATTATGCAGCTAGTAGGTAAAAATTTTACATTATTGCCCTTATCACATAGCTGACTTATACTAAGCAAATTATGTTTTAAGCCTTCAACTAATAACACATTGTTTATGAAAAAGTTTTTCAAATTTCCAATCATACCTGATCCAACCACTTTCTTTGTGGTATTATCTCCAAGTGTAACCTTGAATCCACTCCTGGCTTCCAGCGTTATGAATTGAGCAGTATCTCCAATCATGTGCTTTGAACATCCGCTGTCCAGGTACCATATACTCTCACGAGGTCTTGTGTGAGAGTATTCCTGCAAAAATCTCAAATTTTAGACCTGGGAACCCAAACTAGTTTGGGTTCACCTTTATGAAATTTATAATCAGATGCATGTATGATATGTCTAAGTTTATGCATCTTAGTTCTCCACACCAAATTAGTTTTCATCTTTAAAGTGCAGGTGTGAGATATATGTCCCAAAAATCCACAATTGTTACATTTAACATTAGGAAAAATATTCCTATGTTTTCTTTCATATGATTGTCTTCTAAGGGATTTCATGAATTTTGGATAATATTTAGGATTTGTAAAATCTTCAAGTTTAGGGGGGTTCCTATTATCCTCGAGAGCTCTTATAGTGAGTTTGTAAAATGAATTCATATCTTCCAAGATTCGATTTGTATAATTGATTCTATATGTCTTGCTCTCAGATTCATCCTTAAAATTCTTAAATTCTTTTTCAAGTTCAGCATGGGATGATTTTAAATTCTCAAAATTTTTATTCAAGTCATCATATTCATCAAGTAGTTTCATGTGGTTGTTATCAATTAAAGCATGATCTTTTCTAAGGATTTCGTGTTCCTTATTAAGCTCTTCCAATTCTAAAACTACACTAGCATGCATCTTTTTTATTTTCCTATATGCATCATGCATGTGTTCAGAAACTTCAAACAATTCATTATAGGTTAAATCACATACCTCTTCTTGATCTGATTGTTCAGCATTATCTGCCATCAAGCAAAGGTTGGTGACTTCTTCTTCTTTTTCAGTCTCAGATGAGTCTGAAGCTGAGTCCGCCCAAAAAGCCTTTTGAAACTTCTTCTTGCCCTTCTTTACCATTGGTTTCTCCTCTATCTTCTCCTTGCTAGGAGTGGCTTTGAGTTTTGGACAATCAGTCTTTATATGACCTGGTTTCCTGCATTCATAACAAATCACTTCATTAGAAACCTTACCATTTCTGTTATACTTACCTCTATTCCATTGCTGACGTCTCTTCTGTTAGAATAGTTGCTATTTGAATGATTTATATTTGTGCAACTTATGTAGTTTTGATGATTCCAAATATTATTGTTCAAATGTATAGTTATCTCCTAACAATTTTAGAAGATTTGCATTTGCTCTTGTGTGTACTAATATTTCAGGAAAATCAGACTCCAGACTACGATAACTTCAAATCAAATTCAACATGAGATATTTTGTTTATTTGAAGTTTGCATTTTCTTTGATTTAATTTTGAAAGGGAGTGATTGTAATTGAGTGAATAAAAAACTTACACACACACATAAGGAGATCATAAAATTTTATACTGATCGTACGGTAAGATATTTATCGTACTGGACGATCCGTCAGTTATCTCCTATAGAGCACATGGAACGAATAGGAACTTGCTCGAAAAAAAAAAATTTCTAAGTCCTATTCGTCCAAGACGAAATTTATTATCGTCCCGGATGATGGGTTCTCTGTAAAATTTTCGTCCAGACGAATTTTATTATCGTACGAGGCGACCAGTTCTCTGGAAAATTTTCGTCCAGACGAAATTAAATATCGTACCGGACGATCAAGTCTCTGGAAAATTTTCGTTCATACGAAAATAAATTATCGTCCGTGGCAATTGGTCCTCTGAAATATTTTCGTCCAGACGAAATAAATAATCGTCCAGGACGATTGGGTCTCTGGAAAATTTTTGTCCAGACGAACATATTTTCGTCCAAACGATTAACCGACTTAGAACAGTTTTCAGCAGTTTCTAGAACCGACCTTGTAATAACCGTTCATACTGGACGAACCTAGTTCGTACAGGACGATCATCTGTACGAAGTCATTTCGAACACATATACAAATTGGGTCGTTTCAGATCGTTTAAGTAAAATCGTCCAGGATGATCCAGGATCGTACAGGATGATCCACTGCGTACAGAATTGGAAACTTGCAGTTTTTGGGCGGTTTTTCTTGTCTTTTATATAAATAGTCCAAATTAGACTGCCACCCAATCTTTTTGTCATTTGATCTTCGTGCCGCTTGAGAGAATAGCCAAGGAAAGAGTGGAAGAGAGCATTCAAAGGAGGATTCCTACCACTGGAGCGAGAAGGCTTCACTTGGATTACAAAGGTAAGAGTCTCTATTTGTGAAATTGGATTTCTTCACTCTTTTCTTTCTTCCTTCTAGATTCTTGTGAGAAGATCAGTCAAGGAGATCCGGTTCTCTGCCGACACTTGGAGAGTGTAAAAAGCCGAAGGGTTCTCTACCTACACTTGGAGAGTGTGAACAGAGGAAAGGTTCTCTGCCTATACTTGGAGAGTGTGAACAGCCGTAGGGTTCTCTGCCCACACTAGGAGAGTGTAAAAGGATGACGGTTCTCTGCCAGCACTGTGGATTGTGTAAAAGGACGACGGTTCTCTGCCGCACCGGGTAGTGGTGAAAAGAGTGTGTTGTAAAGGCTTCTCCGCCTTGCTGTGGGTGCTAAAGGAGAGTCACTTTGTGGTATTAGTGCAATACTCAGAGGGTGCCTCTGAGGAGTTAATGTAGGTCTGGTTATAGATCAAACCACTATAAATCTGATGTCATTTACTTTATTACTTTTACGTTTCCGCACTTTAAATTTCAGTTTTAACAACTCTGTGGTTGAAAAACAATTTTCTACAAACTTTAAAAGAAAATTTTATTTCGGTTCAACTTTATAATTAAGAGGGTTTAAAATTTTTAAAACTACCAATTCACCCCCCTCTTGGTAGCCGTGGGACATTTACTTAGGCTTAACAACCTAATTACTGGACTCAACAAGTGGTATCAGAGCATAGTTTCAAAATCATAAGTTTGAACTATTTTTTGATTAGGGTTTAGGGCTACATTTGGAAAACAAAACACACCTGAGGGTTACTCTATCACTAGACCTCCACTGTTTGACAATATTCCTTTTGATTTTTGTAAAACACGCATGTCTACTTTCTTACAGTCACTTGATTATCGCATGTGGATGCTAGTCCAGGAAGGTTACTCAAAACCAACTAGATTAGTTGATGGAATTAGGGTAGAAACACCCTATGCAGATTGGACTTTTGAAGAACGTGACTTAGCACAATTAAATGCGAAATGTTTAAATAGTTTCTTTTGTGCTTTAAAATCTGAAGACTACATGCGAGTTTCCACTTGTAAAAGCGGAAAAGACATATGGGATAGACTTTGTATTACTTATGAAGGGACAAATGAGGTTAAGCAATCAAGACTCAATATCTTGTTACATGACTACGAATTATTTCGCATGAAACCTAATGAATCTATATCTGACATGTACACAAGATTCACTCAAATTGTCACATCTTTGCATGCACTTGGTAGGAAACTAACTAATGCTGAAATAGTTAATAAGATTTTTCGTTGTTTACCTACTGCATACGATGCTAAAATTACTGCAATTACAGAGTCTAAATATCTGAACATTTATTCCATTGACAATCTTCTTGGTTCACTCATTGCTTACGAGCAAGGAGTAAGTCAAAGGAAGATTGATGCAAGTGAACCAAGAAAGGACAAAAATATTGCACTAAATGTGGAAGAGTCAGAAAGTGAACACTCACAACCTGAGGATGAAGACGATATTGCACTGATGACTAGACAATTCAGAAGCTTTTTAAAGAGGAAGTAGAAGAGACGCCAGCAATGGAATAGAGGTAAGTATAACAGAAATGGCAAGGTTTCTAATGAAGTTATTTGTTATGAATGTAGGAAACCAGGTCATATAAAGACTGATTGTCCAAAACTCAAAGTCACTCCTAGCAAGGAAAAGGAAGAGGAGAAACCAATGGTAAAGAAGGGCAAGAAGAAGTTTCAAAAGGCTTTTTGGGCGGACTCAGCTTCAGACTCATCTGAGACTGAAAAAGAAGAAGAAGTCACCAACCTTTGCTTGATGGCAGATAATGCTGAACAATCAGATCAAGAAGAGGAATACTCTCACACAAGACCTCGTGAGAGCATATGGTACCTGGACAGCAGATGTTCAAAGCACATGACTAGAGATACTGCTCAATTCATAACGCTGGATGCCAGGAGTGGAGGCAAGGTTACACTTGGAGATAATACCACAAAGAAAGTGATTGGATCAGGTATGATTGGAAATTTGAAAAACTTTTTTATAGATAATGTTTTATTAGTTGAAGGCTTAAAACATAATTTTCTTAGCATAAGTCAGCTATGTGATAAGGGCTATAATGTAAAATTTTTACCTACTAGCTGCATAATTAGCCTAAATGGGAAAATTATTTTAAATGGAAAAAGGGTAAACAATGTCTACATGCTAGATTTAAATTGTATTCAATCTCCTACTGCTTTTTATTTGAAAACTGTTTCTGATGAATCTTGGCTTTGGCATAGGAGACTTTGTCATTCTAGTATGAAAAATCTTAGAAGAATTACCCAAAAGAATTTGGTGAGAGGAATACCTAAACTAGACTTTACCAAGGACCATCTATGTGATGCATGTCAATTAGGAAAATAAGTGAAGTCCTCTTTTAAGTCCAATAAAGATCTTAGGACCAGAAAACCTTTAGAAATTCTTCACATGGATCTTTTTGGACCTGTAAGCACTGTTAGTCTAGGAGGAAAGGTATATGGATTTGTTATAGTAGATGATTTTTCAAGATTCACCTGGGTTAAATTTCTTTTTCATAAGAGTGAATCATTTGAGGAATTCAAAAATTTTTCAACTTGGATACAAAGAAAACTAGGATGTGAAATAATTTCTATACAAAGTGATCATGGAGGAGAATTTGAAAATGAAAGATTTGAAGATTTCTGTAAAGAAAAGGGGATTGATCACAATTTTTCTGCACCTAGAACTCCTCAACAAAATGGAGTAGTTGAAAGAAAGAACAGAACATTAATAGAAGCCGCCCGAGCAATGTTAGCAGAATACTCGCTTCCTAGATATTTTTGGGCTGAGGCGGTTAGCACTGCATGCTATGTTCTGAATAGGGTGAATGTGAGATCAAATTTAAATAAAACACCCTATGAGTTGCTAAAAGGTAGAACACCAAATTTGTCTCATTTGCATGTATTTGGTTGCAAGGTGTTCATACATAATAATGGAAAATCTGCCTTAGGAAAATTTGATCCAAAATTAGATGAAGGAATTTTTGTTGGATATTCAAGTGTTGGAAAATCTTATAGAGTATTCAACAAAAGAACTTTAGTCATTGAAGAAACCACACATATTGTTTTTGATGAAAATGGAAACATGGAAGAGCCAAATGTTGTTGAAGAAGAAATTGAAGAAAACTCCCAAAAGATTGATAGATTAAATTTGGAAGAAAATGTGGAAGAAAATTTAGAAAGAGAAGACCCTTTGCCTAGAGATTTGAGATTTTCAAAAAACCACCCAAAGGAATTGATTATAGGTGAACCAAGTGAGGATGTTAGAACTAGGCGTGGATTAAACAAGGAAGTCAATCATTCAACCTTTATTTCAACTATTGAACCCACTAATATTGATCAAGCACTTTCAGATGAATTTTGGATATTGGCCATGCAAGAAGAGTTAAATCAATTTGTAAGAAATAAAGTTTGGGAACTAACTACAAGGCCAAAAGATCAAAGTGTTGTTGGAACCAAGTGGGTGTTCAAAAATAAAATGAATGACTCGGGAGTAGTCATTAGAAATAAGGCTAGATTAGTAGCTAAGGGGTATAATCAAATTGAAGGAATTGATTTAGAGGAAACTTTTGCCCCTGTAGCTAGACTTGAAGCAATTAGGGTTTTACTAGCCTTTGCCTGTTTTAAAGATTTTAAATTGTTTCAAATGGATGTCAAAAGTGCCTTTTTAAATGGGGTAATTGAGGAAGATGTTTTTGTAGAACAACCTCCAGGTTTTGAAAATTCTAAATTTCCAAATCATGTTTTCAAAT
Source organism: Dendrobium huoshanense (assembly GCA_016618105.1). Lineage (NCBI taxonomy): Eukaryota > Viridiplantae > Streptophyta > Magnoliopsida > Asparagales > Orchidaceae > Dendrobium > Dendrobium huoshanense. The sequence goes on from CM028354.1 coordinate 9,933,635, forward strand.
TAAAAATGCGTTATATGGATTGAAACAGGCACCTAGGGCTTGGTATGAGAGGTTGAGCACCTTCCTACTTGAAAGATCTTTTGAGAAAGGAAGTGTGGATACAACTCTCTTTTTAAGAAAAATTGGAAAGGATATACTTATTGTTCAAATTTATGTGGATGACATCATCTTTGGATCTTCAAATAAACATCTTTGTGATGATTTTTCTAAAACAATGAGTAGTGAATTTGAAATGAGTCTAATGGGAGATTTAAATTACTTTCTAGGATTTAGCATTAAGCAACTTGAGGAAGGCACTTTTCTTAGTCAAACTAAATATATTAAGGACATCCTCAAAAAATATGAAATGGACAATGCTAAACCTGTTAGTACACCAATGAGTTCTTCAGTTCAGTTGGATAAGGACCTTAAGGGAAAATCTGTTGATCAAAAGAAATTTAGAGGGATAATTGAATCTTTACTTTACTTGACTGCTAGCCGACCAGATATTATGTTCAGTGTTTGCTTATGTGCTAGATTTCAATCAGATCCAAAAGAATCACATTTGACAGCAGTGAAAAGGATTTTAAGATATCTACTAGGAACTCAAAACTTAGGAATTTGGTATCCTAAGTTTAGCTCTTCTTTTGAAATTATTGGTTACTCAGATTTTGACTTTGCAGGCTGTAGAGTGGATAGGAAAAGCACTTCTGAAATATGTCAATTCATTGGAAATTCATTAGTTTCATGGTCTAGTAGAAAACAAAATTCAGTGGCACTATCTACTGCAGAAGCAGAATACATTGCATTAGGAAGTTGTGTGGCACAAGTACTTTGGTTAAAACAACAGTTGATTGATTAAGGATTAACTATAGGCACTATTCCAATTTATTGTGACAATACTAGTGTTATTTGCATTTCCAAAAATCCTATTCAACATTCTAGAACCAAACACATTGATATAAGACATCATTTCATAAGGGATCATGTATCCAAAGGAGAAATTGAACTCATACATGTTTCAACTGAAAATCAACTTGCAGACATTTTTACAAAACCTTTAGCCTTTGATACATTCAGTACTTTAAGAACAAGGCTTAGTGTTATTGATTTGAATGCTTAAACAAAATGCCTTTGATATTTGTTTTGTTTTGTTTTGTTTTTTGATTTTGTGAAATTTTTTGTGTTTTGAATGAATTGTTTTTGGATTTAAGGTTTTGTTTTATGTTTTATGTATTTTTGAATATTTTGTTTGATTTTCTTAATTTAAAAATTCAAAATTAAAAATTTTTTTTTGGAGGAAATCGTCCAAGACGAAAATGGTTTCGTACGGGACGATGTGTGAAGGAACAGTTTGCGCGAATTTTAACCGTTTTGAGAGCAGTTTTTAATTTGATCGTCTGTACGATCTGATGATCGTCCAGGACGAATTTTTTTTCTCTCTCAAACATCGGGACGATTGAATGCAGCGGTTGAGTGGATAAGACATTTTTTAATATGAACTTCGTCTGTACGAAGTTTTCGTTCGTCCAGACGAACATGTGTCGGTTCATTGTAGGGGACGATTTTCAAGAGTCATTAAAACGATTTGCTTTTTGATCGTCTGTACGAAATTTTTTCGTCTGTACGATCGGTCAAGTCAAAAAGCCTGTACGAAGGGACGCATCGTAAGTTGTGTTGATTACGAAAAGCCGTAACATTTTGGACGAATTGGATCGTCTGTACGAAATTATTTCGTCCAGACGAACGATAATCTTTCGTCCAGGACGAATATTTTCGTCCAGGACGAATATTTTCGTCCAGGACGAACGTATCATTTTTCTTTAAATATGAAGGCTTTCTAACTTAACAATCACACTTCCAAACTTCATTTTCAATCCCTTTCTACTTCAAATCAACAATGGCCTCCTCATGCAAAAGACAAAAGGTGTTTGGTGAAGAAACCAAATAGGAATGCCCCAGACAACTTTCTTTCTAAGGCGAATGAGGAATCTTTTCCTCGTTTTGCATCCGCAAAAATCACTCCCTCTCGCATTCTTATTCAAACTGAGTTGAAATTTCGGGTAAAACACCTCTTCGTCTCAACCCAATTTCATTTCATTCTTTCTCTCGTCCACTTCTGCAACAAATAAACCTACCACTACTTTCTAGCGAACATGAGTTTCAATTCTGACCACTCCACCATTAGTTCTTATGTTTTTAAGCAAAAAGTTGAGATCACCAAGCAAGACATTGGTGCATTTTTAAACTTAAGAACTGAGGGATATAAAGCCCACACCCTAATGTCAGAAACCTCCTTCAAATGGTTTCAAATCAATAGGGTAATTAGAGAAAATGCTATTGACAATCATGTTGCTAGAGTCTCCGGTATGACCCAAGATGCCCGAATCATCCAGCATATCCTTCGATCCTCAATCATTCCTAAAGCTGGTGATAGGATTAACATTACTCCTCTCCTTTCTTGTCTAACTTTTTTAATCATGAAAGGACATTCTATTTGAAAGTTCGATGGGATGTTAAGCCCTATGAACTTAGTCCCAAACTAACCAAGAGGGGGGGTGAATTGGTATTTTAAAAACTTCGTTTTTAAACAAAGAAATAAAGTAACATAAAACCAAATCACACCACGAAAATAATGCGGAATTAAACGTGCGGAAGCAAGAAAAGAAACACAGAGATTTATAGTGGTTCGGTCGACTCGACCTACGTCCACTCCTTGGAGGCACCCTCCAAGTATTGCACTACACAAAAAGTGACTCTCCTTTAGCCCCCCTCGGCTAGGTGGAGAAACCCTCACAAGAACCTCCTTTTTGCCACCCCGGCAAGGCAGAGAACCTATCTCCTTTTGCTTCCTCCTGAAGCCGGCAGAGAACCAGAACCAACGGCACAACTCCTTACCTCTACCGACCCTTCCACGGACGAGAAACTCTAGACGAAGACGACGCAGAGAGATCCTTGAAGCAACCCTTGTGAAACCCCTCACAAGCTCCCCCTCACAAGATCCTCTCTCTCTCTTCTCTCTCTCTTTCTCTCCTCAAGGTCTTCTCAGGTCAAGGCAGCAGCCAAAGGTCTTGAAAAACGTTGAACAAGAGCTCTTTAAATAGAAGAGCTTCACAAGAGCTCATTAATTGCAAGTTGCCGACTTTATCGTCCAGGCCGATATGGACATCGGCCTGGCCGATCAGTACAAATTAATGAAGATCGGCCAGAGCATAGCCCTGAATGGAAAACAGGACGATTGAAAAATAGCTTGATCGTCCAGGCCGATCTTACGATCGTCCTGGCCGATTAGTTCAAATCAGAGGAAAATCGTCCTGACAATAGCCCTGAATATGGCCTGGCCGATACTGATCGTCCTGAAGTAACTTAAGGTTTTGACTAGATCGTCCTGGCCGATCTTGCGATCGTCCAGGACGATATGATCGTATCAATCATCCTTAATTACTTCCTTGATTTCCTGAACAATTATGGCATAATCTGTTAATATCGTCCAGGCCGATCCGAGGATCGTCCTGGCCGATAATTTAAAGATATGCTATACCATACTTGTCTATGGCGGCTATTTCTTTCTGTTTTGAGCTTATCGTCCTGGCCGATACACGTATCGTCCAGGCCGATCGGTTAACGTTGGCTGCCTTAATCAAGAATCCTTAATTAGACTTTCTGTTTTAAGCTGATCGTCCAGGCCGATCAAATATATCGGCCTGGCCGATATGAGTAAAAACAGAATTTCTAATTCTCTCAAGTGTGTGTGTGAAGGGTTACAAAGTATCAGTCTTTTTGGCTATTACAAGTGGACTCAAAAGATAAAAATAAAAGTACAGACTGACTCAACCCTAACCCTACGCATTCCTGAACTTGGCTCCTTTTTGATTGTCCGATCGTCGATTCCTGAAAAGTTAGAAGCAACAAGCTATCCAAGAAAAGCAGTGTTTGTCAATCATCAAAACATAAGACATGAAAAATAGATTTGCAACAATCTCCCCCTTTTTGATGATGGCAAAACATATTAAAGGGATTTAATCACAACCATGAAACACTAACCTCATAACCTTATCATAAACTTCTCCCCCTTTTGACATATCAAAAAGGAGGGTACATGAAAGCATAGTAAAAGAAATTCCCTTTTTTTTTTTTTTTTTTTTTTTTTTTTTTTTTTTTTTTTTTTTTTTTTTTTTTTTTGAGCATATCAATGATATAGTATTCCATGTGATTGTTTTAAAAATTTGTGAGTTAATGTGTTACCAATCACATTTAATCCATAGAATAGGAGAATATCCGTTCATGGTTTACCCTTAGCCAAAAACGTTGTCTTAGGGTAGAATCGGCTTTTGGAATCAATAACCTAACTCAAATAATTAATTGGATATGAGAAAAAGAATCTACCCATCACTTGGCATAAGGAAAATATCTCCATAAAACAATGAGGTAGATTTGTCACAATCGAATGATAATCGAGATCAAGTCTTTGAGAATCAAAACTTCTAAGTTCTAAAAGATATAAAAAGAGAGAATAGCTTGCTTTTGAGTGGGCTCATTTTATGCCTCTTGTCAATGTTGTGGCGCTTTGCGCATCCTTTTATAGATTTTTCAATTTTTTGGCGTCTTTGCGCTTCTTTTGTTGGCATCATTGGCCAAAATTTTTTTATTTTTGCAAGCTAGATTCCCTTTTAGACTCTTTTAAAAAACTTAGTTGTGAATATATCTTCTCAGATATTAGAGAATAGGAGCTCTCTCTCTAACATAGGGAAGAATTACCACAAGCAGGATTAATAATTGAAGACAAGAATAACGAGGGATCATGAGGTGACAAAAAAACTTTTAATCATTGTAAATATAAGATAGATTTGCCTAAGCAAGCTTTAGAAGGAATCTTAGTTTCATAAGCAATCTTTTATTTTGAGATAGACTTTTGATTAGAAAAGAAAATTATGCCACTAATACTAAGTTAGGTAAAGAGACACAATCACAAGATATTCATACTATCTAGGGATTAAATGGATGAAAACATATTAACTACAAATTGTTAAAGACAAGACAAGAGATATCATATCAGTGAAGATCTAAAACTAAGGTACATGAAAAGAAAAACAAAAGACAACAAGAAGAATAAAAAAAGTTTTCATGCATTTATGTCAATCACACCCAATCTGGTCCTTAAAGAGCTGAAAGTGTCGAAGGCCAGTGGTTTAGTAAAAATGTCTGCCAGTTGGTTTTCAGTTGTCACATGGTGTAACTCAATGTCTCCCTTAGTCACATGATCTCTAATAAAGTGATGCCTAATGTCAATGTGTTTAGTTCTTGAATGTTGGATAGGATTTTTAGAGATGCATATGGCACTAGTGTTGTCACAAAAAATTGAGATGGTGCTTACATGTATTCCTAGATCCAATACCTGTTGTTTCAACCAAAGAACTTGGGCCACACAACTTCCAAGAGCAATGTATTCAGCTTCAGCAGTGGACAGTGCAACAGAATTTTGCTTTCTACTAGACCAAGAGACCAAGGATTGTCCAATGAATTGACAAGTTCCAGAGGTGCTCTTTCTATCCACCTTGCATCCTGCAAAATCAGAGTCAGAAAAACCAATAATCTCAAAAGAAGTGCTATGTCTAGGGTACCAAATCCCTAATCCTTGTGTCCCCAAAAGGTATCTAAAAATCCTTTTAATAGCAGTCATGTGGGATTCCTTAGGGTCGGCTTGAAACCTAGCACAAAGACAAACACTAAACATAATGTCAGGTCGGCTTGCAGTTAAGTAAAGTAAAGATCCAATCATGCCTCTATACTTCTTTTGATCAACAGACTTACCACTTGGGTCCTTATCCAACGGAGCACTAGAAGTCATGGGAGTGTTAATTGGCTTGGCTTTGTCCATCTCATATTTCTTCAAAATGTCTTTTATGTATTTTGTTTGATTTAGAAAAGTGCCATCTTCCAATTGTTTTATGCTAAACCCCAAAAAGTAAGACAATTCTCCCATTAAACTCATTTCAAACTCTCTACTCATTGTTTTAGAAAAGTCATCACACAAATTTTTATTTGAAGATCCAAAGAGTATATCATCAACATAAATCTGAACAATGAGTAAATCATCTCCAACTTTTTTAAGAAAAAGGGTGGTGTCTACGCTCCCCTTGACAAACTCCCTCTCTAGTAAGAATGTGCTAAGCCTCTCATACCAAGCTCTAGGTGCTTGTTTTAAACCATACAAAGCCTTTTTTAATTTAAACACATGATTTGGAAATTGAGAACTCTCAAAACCTGGAGGTTGTTCTACAAACACATCTTCTTTTATCTCCCCATTTAAAAAGGCACTCTTGACATCCATTTGAAAAAGCTTAAATCCTTTATAACAAGCAAAGGCTAATAGCACTCTAATGGCTTCCAATCTAGCTACAGGGGCAAAAGTCTCCTCAAAGTCTATCCCTTCTATTTGATTGTACCCCTTTGCCACTAATCTTGCTTTATTCCTTACCACCACTCCTGAATCATTCACTTTGTTCTTAAATACCCACTTTGTTCCAACTACACTTTGTCCCTTAGGTCTTTCCACAAGTTCCCAAACATCATTCCTAACAAATTGATTCAACTCTTCTTGCATTGCTAACATCCAAAACTCATCAGAGAGGGCTTGGTTAATGGTGGTGGGTTCAGTCATAGAGATAAAGGCAGAGTGGTTCACTTCCTTCCTAAGTCCATGTCTAGTCTTAACTCCATTAGAAAGGTCTCCTAAGATCAAATCCTTGGGGTGACTAGTAGAGTATCTCCAATCTTTAGGCAAAGTGTGTGAAGTTTCTCCCCTTTCATCAAAAGTTTCTATTCCTTGGGTGACTCCTTCTACTCCTCCATTGCTTAGGTGCTCATTCCCCTTCCCCAAATTTTCTACTCCACTTGTAATCTCTCCAACATCATCATCATCTACTCCATGCTTCTTATGATCAGACTCATCAAAAACTACATGGGTTGTCTCTTCTACCATCAAGGTTCTTTTGTTAAACACTCTAAAAGATTTCCCAACACTAGAATATCCTAAGAATACTCCTTCATCAGATTTAGGATCAAATTTTCCCAAGTGAGACTTTCCATTATTGTGAATGAAAACTTTACAACCAAAGACATGAAGGTGGGAAAGATTAGGTGTTCTACCCTTAAGGATCTCATAGGGTGTCTTTTCTAACTTGACTCTAACATTCACCCTATTCAACACATAACAAGCTGTGTTAACCGCTTCAGCCCAAAAGTATTTTGGAAGTGAATACTCAGCAAGCATGGCTCTAGCGGCTTCCACTAAGGTCCGGTTCTTCCTTTCAGCTACTCCATTCTGCTGAGGAGTCCTAGGAGCTGAAAAATTGTGGCTAATCCCCTTCTCCTCACAAAAATCTCCAAATCTTTCATTTTCAAACTCTCCCCCATGATCACTATGGATGGTCAAAATCTCACATCCTAGTTTCTTCTGAATCCAAGTAGAAAAGGTTTTAAACTCCTCAAAAGACTCATTTTTATGAGAAAGAAATCTAGTCCAAGTGAATCTCGAATAGTCATCAACAATCACAAAACCATAGACTTTCCCTCCCAAACTTGCTATGCTAATGGGTCCAAACAAATCCATGTGAAGGACTTCTAAAGGTCTAGAGGTGCTAATGTCCTTTATGGGGTGAAAAGAGGAGTGAATTTGCTTTCCTAGTTGACAGGCATCACAAAGGTGGTCTTTTGTAAACTTAAGTTTGGGGACACCTCTAACTAGGTCCTTTTGGGTCACTTTCCTAAGGGTTTTCATACTTGCATGACAAAGCCTCCTGTGCCATAACCAAGAATCATCAATGACAGTTTTTAAGCAAAAAGAAGCAGCACATTCAATGCTATTTAAATCAAGCATATAGACGTTGTTTACCCTCTTTCCTTGCAAAATGGTGTTGTTGCTTAAACTTACAATGCATGAATTTGTGAAGAATTGTACGATGAAGCCTTTGTCACAGAATTGACTGATGCTGAGCAAGTTGTGCTTCAATCCATCTATAAGCAAAACATTTTCAATCATAAGGTTCTTGGAATTACCGATTATACCTGCTCCTACCACCTTCCGGGTGGTGTTGTCTCCAAGAGTAACCTTGCCTCCAGTCCTGGATTCTAGTACAACAAACTGGCTAGCATCACCAGTCATATGTCGAGAGCATCCACTGTCCAGGTACCACATACTCTCACGAGGTCTTTTGTGAGAGGCTTCCTGCAAAATTATCAAATGTTAGTTTTAGGAACCCAAGCAGGTTTGGGTTCCTTCTTATGAAGAGAGGAATGCAATGCATGTGTGGTATGCTGTGGAACATGCATCTTAGGTCTCCACACCCAATGTGAACTATTATGAATTGTGCAAGTGTGTGAGATATGTCCTAGCATGCCACAAGAAAAACATCTAACTCCAGGAAAGGGATTTCTTAAATGATTTGAGTTATAATGCCTCTCTCTAGGTTTTGGCAATTGATTAAAAGTAGATGTCCTCCTAGATTCTTTACATGCTTCTAAATCATTTTGAATCTTCAAGTTTGTGTTTTCTAAAACTTTATTTTCAATCCTCAAATCTTTTTCTATTTCTTTTGACTTCTTAAAATCAGATTCAAGAGATGTGTGTGATATTTTCAATGCATCATGCTCTTCAACTAACTTGCCATAATTTTTATTTAACTCATCAAATTCATCAAGTAAAGTCATGTGATTTGAATCAATTGTTTGATGGTCCTTAATCAAAATTTCATGCTCTTTTTGTAGATTTAAAAGTTCTAATTTCAAGCTAGCATGAGTTTTCTTTAATTTTCTATATGATGCATGAATTTTTTCTGAAACTTCAAGAAGTTGATCATATGAAAGTTCACATACCTCTTCTTGATCACTTTGATCTTTTCCCATGAAACACAAGTTTGTAGTTTCTTCCTCTGGTTCAGTCTCAGAAGAATCAGTACCAGATTCTGCCCAAAAGCTCCTTTGATTTTTCTTTTTGTCCTTCCTAGACTTTGCTTTCTCATCACCTTTTCCTTTGCTCGATTGATCTTGAAGTGTAGGACAATCAGATCTTACATGTCCAGGTTTCCTGCATTCAAAACAAACAACATCAGAAGATCCTTTAGTATGTTTATGATCTTTACCTTTTCTCCAATTTTGATGATGCTTTTGTTTCTTCCTTAGAAAGCTTTTGAATTGCCTTGTGATGAAGGCAACTCCATCGCTTTCAGACCCGGAAGATTCAGAATCCGATTTGTGTGCCTTCAATGCAATGGTTTTCTCCTTTTTCTTTTCACCTACATCAAGATTTCTTTGATTCACCCCTTGCTCGTAAGCAATGAGTGAGCCAAGCAAGTTATCAATAGAATAGGTGTTTAAATCTTTAGATTCAGTAATTGCAGTAATTTTTGCATCATAGGATGAAGGCAAGCATCTCAAAATCTTGTTAACTTTTTCATAGTTTGAAAGTTCTTTTCCTAGTGCATGCAATGAGGTAGCAATCTGAGTAAACCTAGTGTACATGTCAGAAATTGATTCATGAGGTTTCATACGAAAAAGTTCGTAGTCATGCAAGAGAATGTTTAAACGGGATTGTTTAACTTCATTAGTGCCTTCATAAGTAATGCATAGTTTATCCCAAATTTCTTTACCAGTTTTGCAAGTTGAAACACGCATGTAATCCTCAGATTTTAAAGCACAGAAAAAGCAGTTCAAACATTTCGCATTCAATTGAGCTAAATCTCGCTCATCAAAAGTCCATTCGGTAAAAGCAACTTCCGTTTTAAAACCGTTAATTTCACGAGAAGGTGGAGAATAACCTTCTTGAATAAGCATCCACATGCGATAATCAGTAGATTGTAAAAAAGTTGACATGCGAGTTTTCCAGAAATCAAAAGGTAGGTTATCGAACAGAGGAGGTCGGGTAATAGAATACCCTTCCGTAGTGTTGCGATTCCCAAAGTTAGACATGGATCAAATTCAAAAAGTTTTTAAACTTTAATTTTCGAAACAGGCTCTGATACCACTTGAAAGTTCGATGGGATGTTAAGCCCTATGAACTTAGTCCCAAACTAACCAAGAGGGGGGGTGAATTGGTATTTTAAAAACTTCGTTTTTAAACAAAGAAATAAAGTAACATAAAACCAAATCACACCACGAAAATAATGCGGAATTAAACGTGCGGAAGCAAGAAAAGAAACACAGAGATTTATAGTGGTTCGGTCGACTCGACCTACGTCCACTCCTTGGAGGCACCCTCCAAGTATTGCACTACACAAAAAGTGACTCTCCTTTAGCCCCCCTCGGCTAGGTGGAGAAACCCTCACAAGAACCTCCTTTTTGCCACCCCGGCAAGGCAGAGAACCTATCTCCTTTTGCTTCCTCCTGAAGCCAGCAGAGAACCAGAACCAACGGCACAACTCCTTACCTCTACCGACCCTTCCACGGACGAGAAACTCTAGACGAAGACGACGCAGAGAGATCCTTGAAGCAACCCTTGTGAAACCCCTCACAAGCTCCCCCTCACAAGATCCTCTCTCTCTCTTCTCTCTCTCTTTCTCTCCTCAAGGTCTTCTCAGGTCAAGGCAGCAGCCAAAGGTCTTGAAAAACGTTGAACAAGAGCTCTTTAAATAGAAGAGCTTCACAAGAGCTCATTAATTGCAAGTTGCCGACTTTATCGTCCAGGCCGATATGGACATCGGCCTGGCCGATCAGTACAAATTAATGAAGATCGGCCAGAGCATAGCCCTGAATGGAAAACAGGACGATTGAAAAATAGCTTGATCGTCTAGGCCGATCTTACGATCGTCCTGGCCGATTAGTTCAAATCAGAGGAAAATCGTCCTGACAATAGCCCTGAATATGGCCTGGCCGATACTGATCGTCCTGAAGTAACTTAAGGTTTTGACTAGATCGTCCTGGCCGATCTTGCGATCGTCCAGGACGATATGATCGTATCAATCATCCTTAATTACTTCCTTGATTTCCTGAACAATTATGGCATAATCTGTTAATATCGTCCAGGCCGATCCGAGGATCGTCCTGGCCGATAATTTAAAGATATGCTATACCATACTTGTCTATGGCGGCTATTTCTTTCTGTTTTGAGCTTATCGTCCTGGCCGATACACGTATCGTCCAGGCCGATCGGTTAACGTTGGCTGCCTTAATCAAGAATCCTTAATTAGACTTTCTGTTTTAAGCTGATCGTCCAGGCCGATCAAATATATCGGCCTGGCCGATATGAGTAAAAACAGAATTTCTAATTCTCTCAAGTGTGTGTGTGAAGGGTTACAAAGTATCAGTCTTTTTGGCTATTACAAGTGGACTCAAAAGATAAAAATAAAAGTACAGACTGACTCAACCCTAACCCTACGCATTCCTGAACTTGGCTCCTTTTTGATTGTCCGATCGTCGATTCCTGAAAAGTTAGAAGCAACAAGCTATCCAAGAAAAGCAGTGTTTGTCAATCATCAAAACATAAGACATGAAAAATAGATTTGCAACACTATTGACGAAGCCCAACTCATCATAGATCATATCTATGGGCTTTCAGAAATAGGACATTCAGATCAGAAGAGGAAGAAGAACATTTCATTAGGACACTTAATCACTTATATTTTGGAAAAGAAATACAACATAGTGCATCCTGATGAAGAATATGAAGAGCCAGTTTACTATAATGATGCATCATTCAGATTGCTCTTCAAGGAGGAAAAAGAAAAAGCACATGCCAGTGCTTCAGAAGAGGAAGAAGAAGAAGGAGTGCAAGCTTCTGCTCCTCAATCAGATTACCAGAATCTGATTGAGAGATTTGATAGATTAGAGACTCACATTGATCAAAGGTTTGATCAATTTGATGCTCAACTTACGCAGCAGCAACAAGACATTGGTAATATTAGAAATGAAGTTCATGAAATTAATACCAATGTAATGTTGATGGCCTCCTACTTCAACCTTTTTGGCGGCATTCCTCCTCCTCCTCCGGAATAGTATAAATGTTTTTATGTGTGTCTGTTGTATTTGTTTTTTATGTTTTTATCGTATCTGTTTAATTGTTAACTGTTTGTGTTTATGTTGGTTTTTCTTTTTAAATTCAATGTATTTTCTTTTTTTTGTAATCCGTTTCTTTAATATCAATGAAAGTTGTTATGTTTTTTATTAGATTTGTTTTGAAATGTGATTAAGGTTTATGAATTTCATTAGTATTATTTAATCTACATAGTGCTTAAATTCGATTGTAATTTGAGATTATCTATATTAGAAAATCTAGACTTTCTGAATTTATAAGTTGTTTATAACTTGTTGTAATTAGAACTGTTAAATTCATGTCTATTCATTTAGACTACATAAAAGTTAATATTACTATTGTAATTTAGATGTTTTCTTATTTTGTATTTCTATGCTCAAGTGATATTTATGCACCTAGAAATATTTGAAATTTTAGATTATAGATTTTGGAAATAATTGGTTTCAATTACTCTTGAACATTGTACAAATGTACAAAAATTAAAAGGAATTCGCAAAGATTTGCAAAGTGAAAAAGAGGCACAAAATAAGCCCAACCAAGAAAAAAAATGCACAAAAATGTGCCCCAAAATTGTGAAAAAGATGCGCAAAGCGCCACATTAGGTAATTCTCTTCTTTCCAAATTCGTTCAATCTCTTAATTCAAATTGATCTTATGTTCATTTATATTCTATTGAACTTTGAAATATAGAATTTTTATACATCTTTCTTGTAATGATTTTCTATAATCAAATGTCTAAATTGAATCATGTCTTTGATAAATTCTTCTTACTTACAATGTTATATCACTTCTTAATTTTTATGAATTTCTATGATTGACCTAATATCTTTAATTTAAAATTGCATACCCTATGTCAATCACAATTTAGATTAAAATTTAAAAATAAATTTCATATAATTACTTACATTTCTTGTCTATTTCTTCTTCACTTTTTGTTGCTGTCATAAAGGGGGAGAAATTATTGTATTTTCTGTTTTTTTTTTGTTTTGATTGTTCTATTTGTAAGTTTTTGACTTTGTAGTTGTTTGTGTTAAAATTTTAGAAAAACAAAAATTTTGTTCTTTATGCCTCCTTATTTTAATGTACTCATCAATTCAGGGGGAGTTTAGGAGATAGGAGATTTGTTTAACTTGAAACCATACAAAAAATAATTGTTTTGCCATCATCAAAAAGGGGGAGAGTGTTAGAATAGTTGCTATTTGAATGATTTATATTTGTGCAACTTATGTAGTTTTGATGATTCTAAACATTATTGTTCAAATGTATAGTTATCTCCTAACAATTTTAGAAGATTTGCATTTGCTCTTGTGTGTACTAACATTTCAGGAAAATCAGACTCCAGACTACGATAACTTCAAATCAAATTCAACATGAGATATTTTGTTTATTTGAAGTTCGCATTTTCTTTGATTTAATTTTGAAAGGGAGTGATTGTAATTGAGTGAATAAAAAACTTACACACACACATAAGGAGATCATAAAATTTTATACTGATCGTACGGGATGATATTTATCGTACTGGACGATCCGTCAGTTATCTCCTATAGAGCACATGGAACGAATAGGAACTTGCTCGAAAATTTTTTTTTTCTAAGTCCTATTCGTCCAGGACGAAATTTATTATCGTCCCGGACGATGGGTTCTCTGTAAAATTTTCGTACAGACGAATTTTATTATCGTACGAGGTGACCAGTTCTCAGGAAAATTTTCGTCCAGACGAAATTAAATATCGTACCAGACGATCAAGTCTCTGGAAAATTTTTGTTCATACGAAAATAAATTATCGTCCGTGGCGATTGGTCCTCTGAAATATTTTCGTCCAGACGAAATAAATAATCGTCCAGGACAATTGGGTCTCTAGAAAATTTTCGTCCAGACGAACATATTTTCGTCCAAACATTTAACCGACTTAGAACCGTTTTCAGCAGTTTCTAGAACCGACCTTGTAATAACCGTTCGTACTGGACGAACCTAGTTCGTACAGGATGATCATCTGTACGAAGTCATTTCGTACACATATACAAATTGGGTCGTTTTAGATCGTTTAAGTAAAATCATCCAGGACGATCCAGGATCGTACAGGACGATCCACTGCGTACAGAATTGGAAACTTGCAGTTTTTGGGCGGTTTTTCTTGTCTTTTATATAAATAGTCCAAATTAGACTGACACCCAATCTTTTTGTCATTTGATCTTCGTGCCTCTTGAGAGAATAGCCAAGGAGAGAGTGGAAGAGAGCATTCAAAGGAGGATTCCTACCACTGGAGCGATAAGGCTTCACTTGGATTACAAAGGTAAGAGTCTCTACTTGTGAAATTGAATTTCTTCACTCTTTTCTTTCTTCCTTCTAGATTCTTGTGAGAAGATCAGTCAAGGAGATCCGGTTCTCTGCCGACACTTGGAGAGTGTAAACAGCCGAAGGGTTCTCTGCCTACACTTGGAGAGTGTGAACAGAGGAAAGATTCTCTGCCTACACTTGGAGAGTGTGAACAGCCGTAGGGTTCTCTTCCCACACTAGGAGAGTGTAAAAGGACGACGGTTCTCTGCCAGCACTGTGGATTGTGTAAAAGGACGACGGTTCTCTGCCGCACCGGGTAGTGGTGAAAAGAGTGTGTTGTAAAGGCTTCTCCGCCTTGCTGTGGGTGCTAAAGGAGAGTCACTTTGTGGTATTAGTGCAATACTCAGAGGGTGCCTCTGAGGAGTGGATGTAGGTCTGGTTATAGACCGAACCACTATAAATCTGGTGTCATTTACTTTATTGCTTTTACGTTTCTGCACTTTAAATTTTAGTTTTAACAACTCTGTGGTTGAAAAACAATTTTCTACAAACTTTAAAAGAAAATTTTATTTCGGTTCAACTTTATAATTAAGAGGGTTTAAAATTTTTAAAACTACCAATTCACCCCCCTCTTGGTAGCCGTGGGACATTTACTTAGGCTTAACAACCTAATTATTGGACTCAACATCTTCTGCTTCCTCTTTAAAAGCTTCTGAATTGTCTAGTCATCAGTGCAATATCATCTTCATCCTCGGGTTGTGAGTGTTCACTTTCGGACTTTTCCACATTTAGTGCAATATTCTTGTCCTTTCTTGGTTCACCTGCATCAATCTTTTTTTGACTTACTCCTTGCTCGTAAGCAATGAGTGAACCAAGAAGATTGTCAATGGAATAAATGTTCAGATCTTTAGACTCTGTAATTGCAGTAATTTTAGCATCGTATGCAGTAGGTAAACAACGAAGAATCTTATTGACCATTTCAGCATTAGTTAATTCCCTACCAAGTGCATGCAAAGAGGTGACAATTTGAGTGAATCTTGTGTACATGTCTGAAATAGATTCATTAGATTTCATGCAAAATAATTCATAGTCATGTAACAAGATATTGAGTCTTGATTGCTTAACCTCATTTGTCCCTTCATAAGTTATACAAAGTCTATCCCATATGTCCTTTCCGCTTTTACAAGTGGAAACTCGCATGTAGTCTTCAGATTTTAAAGCACAAAAGAAGCTATTTAAACATTTCGCATTTAATTGTGCTAAGTCACGTTCTTCAATAGTACAATCTGTATAGGGTGTTTTTACCCTAATTCCATCAACTAATCTAGTTGGTTTTGAGTAACCTTCCTGGACTAGCATCCACATGCGATAATCAAGTGACTGTAAGAAAGTAGACATGCGTGTTTTCCAAAAATCAAAAGGAATATTGTCAAATAGTGGAGGTCTAGTGATAGAGTAACCCTCAGGTGTGTTTCGGTTTCCAAATGTAGCCATCTACGTTAATCAAAAAGTAGTTCAAACTTATGATTTTGAAACAATGCTCTATTACCACTTGTTGAGTCCAGTAATTAGGTTGTTAAGCCTAAGTAAATGTCCCACGGCTACCAAGAGGGGGGTGAATTGGTAGTTTAAAAAATTTTAAACCTCATGAATCGATTTATGACTTGTACACTAGGTTTACTCAGATAGTTACTTCACTACATGCACTAGGAAAAGAACTTTCGAACTATGAAAAGGTAAACAGGATTTTGAGATGCTTGCCTTCATTATATGATGCTAAAATCACTGCAATCACTGAATCTAAGGATTTGAACACTTAATTTATTGATAACTTACTTGGCTCACTCATTGCTTACGAGCAAGGGGTGAATCAAAAAAATCTTGATACAGGTGAGAAGAAAAAGGAGAAAATAATTGCACTGAAGGCGCACAAATCAGATTCTAAATCTTTCGGGTCTGAAAGCGAGGAAGTTACCTTCATCACTAGGCAATTCAAAAGCTTTCTAAGGAAGAAACAAAAGCACCATCAAAATTGGAGAAAATGTAATGATCATAAACATATTAAAGGATCCTCGGATGTTGTTTGTTTTGAATGCAGGAAACCTGGACATGTGAGAGCCAATTGAGCAACACTTCAAGATAATACAAGTAAGGAAAAGATTGAGAAAAAATATAAGTTTAAGAATTAGAAGAAGAGAATCCAAAAGGCATTCTTGGCAGAATCTGGTACTGATTCCTCTGAGACTGAACCTGAAGAAGAGACAACGAACCTGTGCTTAATAGAGGAAGATCATCTTGAGCAAAGTAATGAGGAAGAGGAGGGCTCTCACAAAAGACCTTGTGAGAGTATGTGGTACCTGGACAATGGATGCTCTTGATATATGACTGGTGATGCCAGCCAGTTTGTTGTACTAGAGTCCAGGACTGGAGGCAAGGTTACTCTTGGAGACAACACCACCAAGAAAGTGGTAGGAGTAGGTATAATCGGTAATTCCAAGAACCTTATGATTGAAAATATTTTGCTTATAGATGGATTGAAGCACAACTTTCTCAGCATCAGTCAATTCTGTGACAAAGGCTTCATCGTGCAATTCTTTACAAACTCATGCATTATAAGTTTAAGTAACAACACTATTTTGCAGGGAAAGATGATCAACAATGTCTACATGCTTGATTTAAATAACATTGAATATGCTGCTTCTTTTTGCTTAAAAACTGTGATTGATGATTCTTGGTTGTGGTAGAGGAAGCTTTGTCATGCAAGTATGAAAACCCTTAGGAAAGTAACCCAAAAGGACCTAGTTAGAGGTGTCCCCAAACTTAAGTTTTCAAAAGACCACCTTTGTGATGCCTGTCAACTAGGAAAGCAAATCCACTCCACTTTTCACCCCATTAAGGATAATAGCACCTCTAGACCTCTAGAAGTCCATCACATGGATTTGTTTGGACCCATTAGCACTGCCAGCCTAGGAGGGAAAGTCTATGGTTTTGTGATTGTTATAGACTACTCGAGGTTCACTTGGACTAGATTTCTTTCACATAAAAATGAGTCTTTTGATGAGTTTAAAACATTTTCTACTTGGATTCAGAAAAAGCTAGGTTGTGAGATTTTGACTATCCATAGTGATCATGGGGCAGAATTTGAAAATGAAAGATTTGGAGTTTTTTGTGAGGACAAGGGGATTAGCCACAATTTTTCAGCCCCTAGGACCCCTCAGCAGAACGGGATAGCTGAAAAGAAGAACCGGACCTTGGTGGAAGCCGCTAGAGCCATGCTTGCTGAGTATTCACTTCCAAAATACTTTTGGGCTGAAGCGGTTAACACAGCTTGTTATGTGTTAAATAGGGTGAATGTTAGAGCCAAATTAGAGAAGACACCCTATGAGATCCTTAAGGGTAGGACACCCAATCTTTCCCACCTTCATGTCTTTGGTTGTAAGGTTTTCATTCACAACAATGGGAAGTCTCACTTGGGAAAATTTGATCCTAAATCAGATAAAGGAGTATTTTTGGGATATTCTGGTGTTGGGAAGTCTTTTAGGGTGTTTAACAAAAGAACTTTGATGGTGGAAGAGACAACCCATGTAGTTTTTTATGAGTCTGATCCTAAGAAACATGGAATAGAAGATGATGATGTTGGAGAGATTACAAGTGGAGTAGAAAATTTGGGGAAGGGGAGTGAGCACCTAAGTAATGAAGGAGTAGAAGAAGTCACCCAAGGAGTAGAAAATTTTGATGAAAGGGGAGAACCTTCACACACTTTGCCTAGAGATTGGAGATACTCTATAAGTCATCCCAAGGAATTGATCTTAGGAGACCCTTCTAGTGGAGTTAAGACTAGACATGGACTTAGGAAGGAGGTGAACCACTCTGCCTTTATCTCTATGACTGAACCCACCACCATTAACCAAGCCCTTTCTGATGAGTTTTGGATTTTAGCAATGCAAGAAGAATTGAATCAATTTGTTAGGAATGATGTTTGGGAACTTGTGGAAAGACCTAAGGGATAAAGTGTAGTTGGGACAAAGTGGGTCTTTAAGAACAAGGTGAATGATTCAGGAGTGGTTGTAATGAATAAAACAAGATTGGTGGCTAAGGGGTACAATCAAATAGAAGGGATAGACTTTGAGGAGACTTTTGCCCCTGTAGCTAGATTGGAAGCCATTAGAGTGCTATTAGCCTTTGCTTGTAATAAAGGATTTAAGCTTTTTCAAATGGATGTCAAGAGTTTCTTTTTAAATGGGGAAATAAAAGAGGATATTTTTGTAGAACAACCTCCAAGTTTTGCGAGTTCCCAATTTCCAAATCATGTGTTTAAATTAAAATAGGCTTTGTGTGGTTTAAAGCAGGCACCTAGAGCTTGGTATGAGAGGCTTAGCACATTCTTACTAGAGAGGGAGTTTGTCAAGGGGAGCGTAGACACCACCCTTTTTCTTAGAAGAGTTGGAGATGATTTACTCATTGTTCAGATTTATATTGATGATATACTCTTTGGATCTTCTAATAAAAAATTATATGATGATTTTTCTAAAACAATGAGTAGAGAGTTTGAGATGAGTTTGATGGGAGAGTTGTCCTACTTTTTGGGGTTTAGCATAAAATAATTGGAGGATGGAACATTTCTAAATCAAACAAAATACACAAAGGAGATTTTGAAGAAATATGAGATGGATAAAGCCAAGCCAATTAACACTCCCATGACTTCTAGTGCTCCATTGGATAAGGACCCAATTGATAAGTCTGTTGATCAGAAGAAGTATTTAGGCATGATTGGATCTTTACTTTACTTGACTGCGATCCGACCTGAAATAATGTTTAGTGTTTTTCTTTGTGCTAGATTTCAAGCTGACCCTAAGGAGTCCCACATGATTGCTGTTAAGAGAATTTTTAGATACCTTTTGGGGACACAAGGTTTAGGGATTTGGTAACCTAGACACAGCACTTCTTTTGAGATTATTGGTTTTTCTGACTCTGATTTTGCAAGATGCAAGGTGGATAGAAAAAGTACTTCTGGAAATTGTCAATTCATTGGACAATCTTTGGTCTCTTGGTCTAGTAGGAAGCAAAACTCTGTTGTACTTTCCACTGCTGAAGCTGAATACATTGCTCTTGGAAGTTGTGTGGCCCAAGTCCTTTGGTTGAAACATCAGGTATTGGATTTAGGATTACATATAAGCACCATCTCAATCTTTTGTGACAACACTAGTGCCATATGCATCTCTAAGAATCCTATCCAACATTCAAGGACTAAACACATTGACATTAGGCATCACTTTATTAGAGATCATGTGACTAAGTGAGACATTGAATTACACCATGTGACAACTGAAAACCAACTGGCAGACATCTTTACTAAACCACTGGCCTTCGACACTTTCAGTTTTTTAAGGACCAGATTGAGTGTGATTGACATAAATGCATGAAACTTTTAGCTATTTTCTTTTGCTTTTTGTTTTTTGTTATTTTGATTTTTTAGTGTGTTTTATTTTTCTTTTGTCTCTTTTTTAGATCATCGCTGATATGGTATTATATTCCTTATCCTTATTTTTTTTGAAAATTTGTAGTCAATGTGTTTTCATCTACTTAATCTCTTAGATGGTAGGAATATTTTGTGATTGTGTCTCTTTCTCTAACCTATTTTAGTGGCATAGTTTTCTTTTCTAATCAAAATTCTATCTCAAATTAAAGATTGTTTATGAAATTGAGATCTTTTCTTAAGCTTGCTTAAGTAAATCTATCTTGTATTTATAACGATTAAAGTCTTTTTGTCACATCAAGATCCCTCATTACTCTTGTCTTTGATTATTAATTCTTCTTGTGGTAATTCTTCCTTATGTTAGAGAGAGAGCTCCTATTCTCTAATATCTGAGAATATATATTCACAACTACGATTTTTTAAAGGATTATAAAAGAGAATCTAGCTTGAAAAAAATAACAAAATTTGGCCAATGATACCAACAAAAGAAGCGCAAAGACGCCAAAAATTGAAAAATCTATAAAAAGATGCGCAAAGCGCCACTAAATTGACAAGAGGCATAAAATCCACTCAAAAGCAAGCTATTCTCACTTTTTAAATCTTTTAGAACTTAGAATTTTTGGTTCTCAAAGGCTTGATTTCGATTATCTTGCGATCGTGACAAATTTACCTTACTTCATTATTTTATAAAGATTTTTTTTCTTAAGACAAGTGATGGGTGGATTCTTTTTCTCATATTCAATTAATTATTTGAGTTAGGTCATTGATTTCAAAAGACGATTCTACCCTAAGAAAACGTTTGAGCTAAGGGTAAACCATGAACGGATATTCTACTATTCTATGGATTAATGAGATTAGTAACTCATTAACTCACAAGTTTTTTTTAAAATCAATCACATTGAATACTATATCATTTTCATGCCTTGGTTAAAAAAAAAAATCATTTGCTATTTGTCTTTTGTTCCCACCTTTTTGATATGTCAAAAGGGGAAGAAGTTTATGAGGTTCCTTTTTTGTCGATCCTGAACTTTTACTACTAATTATTTTCGTAGTGTTTTGCCATCATAAAAAAGGGGGAGATTGTTGCAAATCTATTTTCATGGCTTATGTTTTAATGATTGACAAACACTATTTCTCTTGGACTGCTTGTTGCTTCTAACATTTCAAGAATCGAAGATCGGACGAACAAGATGAAGCCAATTCAGGATTGTGTAGGTTTAGGGTTGAGTCAATCTGTACTTTTGTTTTTCACTTATTGAGTCTACTTGTAATGGTCAAAGAGACTGATGCTAAGTAACCCTTCACACACACACTTGAGAGACCTAGAATTTCTGTTTTTACTCATATCGGTCAGGACGATTTTTTTATCGGCCTGGACGATCAGGCTTAAAACAGAAAGTCTAAATAAGGATTCTTTATTAAGGCAGCCGTCATTAACATATTGGCCTGGACGATACGTGTATTGGCTAGGATGATATTCTCAAAACAGAAAGAAGTTGCTGCCATAGACAATTAAGGTATATTGTATTTTTAAATTATCGGTCAGGACGATCCTTTATCGGCCTGGATAATATTCACAAATTATGCCTTAATTGATCAGGAAATCAAGGGAGTAATTAAGGATGATTGATACGATCATATCATCCTGGACGATCGTAGGATCGGCCAGGACGATCCAGTCAAAAATCTTAAGTTACTTCAGGACAATAAATATCGGCCAGCTTGTATCCAGGGCTATTCTCAGGATGATTTTCCTCTGATTTGAACTTATTGGCCAGGACTATCATGAGATCGGCCTGGACAATCAAGCCAAATTTCAATCGTCCAGGAGTGTATCCAGGGCGATACTCTGGCCGATCTTCTGAGTTTTGTACTGATCGGCCAGGCCGATGTCCATATCGGCCTGGAAGATAAAGTCGGCAACTTGCAATTAATGAGCTCCTTTAAAGCTCTTCTATTTAAGAGCTCATGTTTAACGTTTTGGAAAACCTTTGGCTACTGCCTTGACTTGAGAAGACCTTGAGGAGAGAAAGAAAGAGAGGGAGAGAGAGAGAGGATCTTGTGAGGGGGAGCTTGTGAGGGGATTCACAAGGGTTGCTTCAAGGATCGCTCTTCTTGTTCTTCGTCTAGAGTTTCTCGTCCGTGGAAGGGTCGGTAGAGATAAGGAGTTAGCTTTTGGTTGTGGTTCTATACCAGCTTCAGGAGGAAGCAAAAGGAGTTAGGTTCTCTGCCTTGCTGGGGTGGCAAAAAGGAGGTTCTTGTGAGGGCTTCTCCGCCTAGCCGTGGGGGATAAAGGAGAGTCACATTTTGTAGTGCAATACTTGGAGGGTGCCTCCAACGAGTGGACGTAGGTCGAGTTGACCGAACCACTATAAATTTCTGTGTTCTTATTTTTTGCTTCCGCACTTTTAATTCCGCATTTATTTTTGTGGTGTGATTTTGGTTTATGCAATTTTTATTCTTTGTGAAAAAAAAATTTAAAATACCAATTCAACCCCCCCTCTTGATTAGCTTAGGCCAGTTCTATAGGGCTTAACATCCCTAACGAACTTTCAAGAGTAGTACTGGATGGGTGACCGCCTGGGAAGTCCTCGTGTTGCACCCTTTTTTTAACCTGTCATCTCTTATTTTTTTCTAGCTCTTCATCACGGCCTACGAACCACTTGCAGTGTTGCCTCGCCACGCATCGAGCGATGAAAGCCGCATCGTGGGACCCATGAAGTCATCCGGGGTGTCCTATGTGGCGACTGGGCGGGAACTTCAATAACTTTCCACCCAGGAGTCCGATTCGGCTATATGATCCCATTCCGGAAAGCTTTTTCCTAGCTGGATGAGGTTCGGTCAACTCGACCTACGTCTTTCGGAATGAAGATGCGTCAAAATCTTCTCTCCACGCCGTCAACTTAAGAATAATTTCAGACCATATTCATACTGGTGCGACCCTACCAGCACTAGTGCACCGAATCCCATCAGAACTCCGCAGTTAAGCGTGCTTGGGCGAGACTAGTACTGGATGGGTGACCTCTTGGGAAGTCCTCGTGTTGCACCCTTTTTTTAACCTGTCATCTCTTTTTTTTTTTCTAGCTCTTCGCCACGGCCTACGAACCACTTGCGGTGTTGGCTCGTCGCACATCGAGCGATGAAAGCCGCATCGTGGGACCCCTGAAGTCATCTGGGGTGTCCTATGTGGCGATCGGGCAGGAACTTCAATAACTTTCTACCCAGAAGTCTGATTCGGCTCTATGACCCCATTCCGAAAAGCTTTTTCTGAGCCGGATGGGACACCGATGCGCCACAGGCCCATCAGCAGGCCATGCGTAGCCAAAAAATGCATTTTTGACCCCCTACGCTCTTTCGGAATGAAGATGCGTCAAAATCTTCTCTCTACACCGTCAACTTAAGAATAATTTCAGACCATATTCATACGGGTGCGACCATACCAGCACTAGTGCACCGGATCCCATCAAAACTCCGCAGTTAAGCGTGCTTGGGCGAGAGTAGTACTCGAATGGGTGACCTCTTGGGAATTCCTCGTGTTGCACCCTTTTTTTAACCTGTCATCTTTTTTTTATTTTTCTAGCTCTTCGCCACGGCCTACGACCCACTTGCGGTGTTGGCTCACCGCACATCGAGCGATGAAAGCCGCATCGTGGGATTCATGATGTCATCCGGGGTGTCCTATGTGGCGACCAGGCGGGAACTTCAGTAACTTTCCACCCAGGAGTCTGATTCGGCTCTATGACCCCATTCCGGAAAGCTTTTTCCGAGCCAGATGGGGCACCGATGCGCCATAAGCCCATCGGCCGGCCATGCATAGGCAAAAAATGTATTTTTGAACCTCTATGCTCTTTCGGAATGAAGATGCGTCAAAATCATCTCTCCACGCCGTCAACTTAAGAATAATTTCAGACCATATTCATACGGGTGCGACCATACCAGCACTAGTGCACCGGATCCTATCAGAACTCCGCAGTTAAGCGTGCTTGGGCGAGAGTAGTACTGGGAAGGGTGTCCTCGTGGGAAGCCCTCGTGTTGCACCCTTTTTTTAACATGTCATCTCTTTTTTTTTCTAGCTCTTCGCCACGGCCTATGAACCACTTACGGTGTTGGCTCGCCGCGCATCGAGCGATGAAACCCGCATCGTGTGACCCATGAAGTCATCCGGGGTGTCGTATGTGGAGACCGGGCGGGAACTTTAATAACTTTCCATCCAGGAGTCTGATTCGGCTCTATGACCCAATTACGAAAAGCTTTTTCTGTGCTGGATGGGGCACCGATGCATCATAGGCCCATCGGTCAGTCTTGCGGAGCCGAAAAATGCGTTTTTGAACCCCTACGCTCTTTCAGAATGAAGATGCGTCAAATTTATCTCTCCACGCCATCAACTTAAGAATAATTTCAGACCATATTCATACAGGTGCGACCTTACCAGCAATAGTGCACCGGATCTTATCAGAACTTCGCAGTTAAGTGTGCTTGGGGGAGAGTAGTACTGGGATGGGTGACCTCCTGGGAAGTTCTCGTGGTGCACCCTTTTTTTTAACCTGTCATCTCTTTTTTTTTTCTAGCTTTTCGCCACGGCCTACGAACCACTTGCAGTGTTGGCTCGCCACGCATCGAGCGATGAAAGCCGCATCGTGGGACCCATGAAGTCATCCGGGGTGTCCTATGTGGCGACTGGGCGGGAACTTCAATAACTTTCCACCCAGGAGTCCGATTCGGCTCTATGATCCCATTCCGGAAAGCTTTTTCCTAGCTGGATGGGGTACCTATACGCCATAAGCCCATCGGCCAGCCATGCGTAGCCGAAAAATGCATTTTTGACCCCCTACGCTCTTTCGGAATGAAGATGCGTAAAAATCTTCTCTCCACGCCGTCAACTTAAAAATAATTTCAGACCATATTCATATGGGTGCGACCATACTAGCACTAGTGCATCGGATCCCATCAGAACTCCGCAGTTATGCGTGCTTGGGCGAGAGTAGTACTGGGATGGGTGACCTCCTATGAATTCCTCGTGTTACACCCTTTTTTTAACCTGTCATCTATTTTTTTTTTCTAGCTCTTCGCCACGGCCTACGAACCACTTGCGGTGTTGGCTCGTCGCGCATCGAGCGGTGAAAGCCGCATCGTGGGACCCATGAAGTCATCCGGGGTGTCCTATGTGGCGACCAGGCGGGAACTTCAATAATTTTCCACCCACGAGTCTGCTTCGTCTCTATGACCCCATTCCAGAAAGCTTTTTTCGAGCCGGATGGGGCACCGATGCGCCATAGGCCCATCGGCCGGCCATGCGGAGCCAAAAAATGCATTTTTGACCCCCATACACTCTTTCGGAATGAAGATGCGTCAAAATCATCTTTCCACGCCGTCAACTTAAGAATAGTTTCAGACTATATTCATACGGGTGCGACCATACCAGAACTAGTGCACCGGATCCCATCAGAACTCCGTAGTTAAGCGTGCTTGGGCGAGAGTAGTACTGGGATGGGTGACCTCCTGGGAAGTCCTCGTGTTGCATCATTTTTTTAACCTATCATCTCTTCTTTTCTTTTTTTCTAGCTCTTCGCCACGGTCTACGAAACACTTGCGGTGTTGGCTCGCCATGCATCGAGCGATGAAACCCGCATCGTGTGACCCCTGAAGTCATCCGGGGTGTGTTATGTGGCGATCGGGTGGGAACTTCAATAACTTTCCACCCAGGAGTCCGATTCGGCTCTATAACCCCATTTTGAAAAGTTTTTCTGAGCCGTATGGGGCACCGATGCGCCGTAGGCCCATCGGTCGGCCATGCGGAGCCAAAAAAATGCATTTTTGAACCCCTACGCTCTTTCGGAATGAAGATGCGTCAAAATCTTCTCTCCACGTCGTCAACTTAAGAATAATTTCAGACCATATTCATACTGGTGCGACCATACCAGCATTAGTGCACCGGATCTCATCAGAACTCCGCAGTTAAGTATGCTTTGGCGAGAGTAATACTGGGATGGGTGACCTCCTGGGATGTCCTCGTGTTGCACCCTTTTTTTAATCTGTCATTTCTTTTTTTTTTTTCTAGCTCTTCGCCACGGCCTATGAACCACTTGCGGTGTTGGCTCGCCGCTCATCGAGTGATGAAAGCCGCATCGTGGGACCCATGAAGTCATCCGGGGTGTCCTATGTGGCGACCGGGTGGAAACTTCAATAACTTTCCATGCAGGAGTCTGATTCGGCTCTATGACCCCATTCTGAAAGCTTTTTTCAAGCCGTATGGGGCAACGATGCGCCATAGACCCATCGGCCGGCCAAGCGTAGCCAAAAAATGTATTTTTGACCCCCTAAGGTCTTTTAGAATGAAGATGCGTCAAAATCATCTCTCCACGCCGTCATTTTAAGAATAATTTCAGACCATATTCATACGGGTGCGACCATACCAGCACTAGTGCACCGGATCCCATCATAACTCTACAGTTAAACGTGCTTGGGCGAGAGTAGTACTTGAAATTACTAAACGACAAGAGGGGGGGTGAATTGTAAAAGTCTTTCGATTAATAAAATTAACCCTAAACAAGAGTTCTAATTTTTTTGTTGTTTTTGAAATATTAAAACAAAGGTTTATGCAAATTTGCTTTCACAAAAAAAACCACATGCAATAGATATGACAAGATTAAAGTGCAAGCAAAAAGTAAGCAATGATAAAGAAAGAACACACCAAGAATTTTATAGTGGTTCGGTCAAAATATGACCTACGTCCACTCCCCGGAGTCCTCCACTCCGGGATTTTCACTATCAAAATAGTTCTCCTTTTGCCCCCCTTGGCAAGGCGGAGAAGCCTGTACAAACCTCCCTTTCACCAACCAGCGTGGCGGAATACCAAACTCTATTTTCACCCTCTTGGCGACGGCAGAGAACCTTCTCGTTTTTCTCCCTCCTGGAGAAGGCAGAGAACCTCGAGGTAACAGATGTAGACGAGCCTTTCCCTTGGAGATCCTTCCTCAAATCCTTCTCGGGCCACAGGAGGAGCAAGATGCAGCAAGCTTGGAGCAACCGTGTGATCTCCCTCACACCTCTTCTCCCTCACAACGCTCACCTCCTCCTTCCTCTCTCAACCCTCAAGAATTTCTCTAGAATTTTCTCCCTTGGAATCCCTCTCTAACCACGTTCACCCCCTCTGTAATTGTTACCCAAAAGAGACTTGATTGACATCTAAAAACGGGCTCCAAAAACCTCTGATTTCAAAATTAGCCGTTACTGTTCGTACAGTACGATTACACATCGTACAATACGATCTTCACAAACAGCCGTCGTCCTGGTACGAAGATGTACGATCAGTACAAAAATAAATCGTACTGTACGATATAATATCGTACGGTACGATCCAACAAGATACTACTCGTACAGGGTGATGGTCTGGACGATCGGATGTCGTCTCTGTTCATCGTATGGTATGATTACTATCGTACAGTACGATGTTCAAATTTTCATTAGCCCTGGATTACATGCACTAATCACGGGTTAATTTTAAGTAAGTATTAAAAACAGATCGTACAGTACGAACTTGTTCGTACAGTACGAACGGCGCAAAATCACTTACTTAAACTATGTCACGGCTAGGGTTTTGGATCTGAACATATCGTACAGTACGAAAGACTTCGTACAGTACGATCTATTCACAGAATTGTCCACATATCTTGGATCGTACAGTACGAAATAAAATCGTACAGTACGATCTACAGAGAAGGATTTTATTTATAATTTGCAGTTAAAAAAAAACTCTCCCCTGTGTGTGTGCATGGTTGCTCTTACTCTTACGCATTTTGTGGCCAGACTCAATAAAGTAAAAAATACAATAAATGAAAAATACAATATTTGACTCATACTCCTAATCTACCCGGTCTTGAGTCTTCCTTTCTTCTCGAGTCACTTGTGATCTTCCTGAAATGTTAGTGCTCAAGAAAAATAACAGATAAAATAATAATCAATGAAAAGCAGTTCCAAAACACTCATTATTTGGCATCATCAAAATCTCAAACTCGGGGTCATGGGTTGCAACAATCTCCCCCTTTTTGATGATGTCAAATAATTTGTTGCAAGTAAGAAAGAAAACCATTTCTTTTGAAAAATATTTCTTTTGTTGTTAATTTTTTTGTTTGTTTTTTTTTTTTTTTTTTAAATTAAACACAAGAAAAAAAAAATACTACAAGTAAGTACAAAACAAAAGATACTGCATTTAGATGAATAGGCATTACAACATTACAACAAACTTCTCCCCCTTTTGACAGCACAAAAAGGAGGAGCTACTAAAAGCAAAAAGTAAGAGAAGAAAACAAACAGAAACTACAATGCAAATATAAACAAACTAAGCAGATGGGTCCTGATCTGGTGGTGGTGGAGGTGATCAGGAGCAGCCTTAAAGAAAATTTTTTTTTTTTTTATGCATTTATATCTATGACACCTAATCTAGTCCTCAAGGTGCTAAAAGTGTCAAAAGCTAATGGTTTTGTGAATATGTCTGCCAATTGATCTCCTGTAGCGATGTGATGTAATTCTATATCTCCCTTAGCGACGTGATCTCTAATGAAATGATGTCTAATGTCTATGTGTTTCGTTCGAGAGTGTTGAATTGGATTCTTAGAGAAACAAATTGCACTTGTGTTGTCACACATGATCGAGATGGTTCCAACAGGTAGTCCAAGATCAAGAATTTGTTGTTTTAACCATAGCACTTGTGCAACACAAATTCCTACCGCAATATATTCTGCCTCAGCTGTGGAAAGTGCTACTGAGTTTTGCTTCCTACTGGACCAAGAAACTAATGATTGTCCGATGAATTGGCAGGTACCAGAGGTGCTCTTTCTATCTATCCTACATCCTGCGAAGTCAGAATCTGAGTACCCTAGGATTTCAAAGGAAGTGCTGTGTCTGGGATACCAAATTCCTAAGTTTGGGGTGCCTAGTAGATATCTAAGAATTCTTTTGACAGCAGTTAAGTGAGACTCTTTAGGATCGGCTTGGAAACGGGCACAAAGGCACACACTAAACATTATGTCCGGTCTACTGGCAGTCAAGTAAAGTAGGGATCCAATCATTCCTCTATATTTTTTCTGATCTACTGATTTTCCACTAGGATCCTTATCTAATTGGATTGTCGAACTCATTGGGGTCTTCATGGGTTTTGCACTATCCATTTCATATTTCTTTAAAATATCATTAATATACTTTGATTGACTAAGAAAGGTTCCATTATCCATTTGTTTTACACTAAAGCCAATAAAGTAATTAAGCTCTCCCATCATGCTCATTTCAAACTCATTACTCATTGTTTTTGAAAAATCATCGCATAAGTTTTTATCCGAAGATCCAAACAATATGTCATCTACATATATTTGAACAATGAGAATTTCTTCTTTGACCTTTTGTAAAAAGAGTGTAGTATCTACACTACCCTTTTGAAATCCTCTATCCAAAAGAAATGAGCTAAGTCTTTCATACCATGCTCTAGGTGCTTGCTTTAATCCATATAGTGCCTTTTTTAATTTGAATACATGGTTTGGAAATTGTGAGTTTTCAAATCCGGGGAGTTGCTCAACGTAGACATCTTCCTTAATTACCCCATTCAAAAATGCACTCTTCACATCCATTTGATATAACTTAAAGTTCTTGAAGCAAGCAAAAGCTAAGAGCACTCTTATGGCTTCTAGTCTAGCAACCGGGGCAAAGGTTTCTTCAAAGTCTATTCCCTCAATCTGGTTGTACCCCTTAGCTACTAGCCTTGCTTTATTCCTTATTATTGTTCCTGAATCATTCACCTTATTCTTGAAGACCCATTTTGTTCCAACAACACTTTGCTCTTTAGGTCTCTTAACTAACTCCCAAACATCATTCCTGGTGAATTGGTTCAGCTCTTCTTGCATTGCTAGAATCCAGAATTCATCTCCTAAGGCTTGATCTATACTTGTAGGTTCTATCATAGAGATGAAAGCTGAGTGACTAACCTCCTTCCTAAGTCCATGCCTAGTCCTTACACCTTCTGAAGGGTCTCCTAAAATTAACTCTTTAGGATGACTAGAAGAATATCTCCATTCTCTAGGCAAAACTTCCTGAGGTTCGACCCTTTCTTCTAAGGTCATCGTCTCTACTCCTTGAATTGCCTCTATTTCATCATCTTCAATTTTTGATTCTGAGGGCTTATCTGATTCATCAAATACCACATGGGTGGATTCTTCTACTACAAGGGTTCTCTTATTAAAAATCCTATAGGCCTTACCTACAGAAGAATAACCTAAGAAGACACCCTCATCAGACTTGGGATCGAATTTTCCTAAGGGATGTTTACCATTATTTAAGATGAAGCACTTACACCCAAAGACATGTAAATGTGAAAGGTTTGGTGTCCTACCCTTAAGGAGTTCATATGGAGTTTTATTCAGCTTCGATCTAATGTTTACTCTGTTCAAAACATAACAGGCTGTGTTGACTGCTTCTGCCCAAAAGTATCTAGGAAGGGTATACTCCGCTAGCATTGCCCTAGCAGCTTCTACCAAAGTTCTATTCTTCCTTTCTGCTATGCCATTCTGTTGGGGTGTTCTAGGAGCTGAGAAATTGTGCTCTATTCCTATCTCTTGACAGAATGACTCAAATCTATCATTTTGGAACTCTCCACCATGATCACTATGGATTGTTGATATTTCACAACCTAATTTTCGTTGAATCCATGTGGAGAAAACTTTAAATTCCTCAAAAGACTCATTCTTGTGTGCTAAGAATCTTACCCAAGTAAATCTAGTAAAGTCATCTACAATCACAAATCCATAATTCTTTCCACCTAGACTGGCTGTACTAACGGGTCCAAATAAGTCCATGTGTAGAATTTCTAGTGGCCTAGAGGTGATCACGTCTCTAATTGAGTGAAAAGATGATTTGACTTGTTTTCCTTGTTGGCAAGCATCACATAGGTGATCCTTGGTGAACTCTAACTTAGGTACACCTCTAACTAGGTTTTTCTGAGTGATGTTTCTAAGAGTTTTCATGCTAGCATGACATAGTCTCCTATGCCATAGCCACGAGTCATCAACTATTGTTTTAAAGCAAAATGATTTTGAACTATCAACGCAATCAAGGTCTAACATGTAAACATTGTTAATTTGTTTTCCTTCTAAAATAATTTTATCAAATAAACTAATCAGGCATCTATCAGTAAAAAACTTAACATCAAAACCTTTGTCACACAGTTGACTAATGCTAAGTAAGTTATGCTTTAAACCATCAACTAATAAAACATTTTCAATTATAAAATTCTTAGCATTACCAACAATACCTGAGCCTATCACCTTCCTGGTAGTGTTGTCTCCCAACGTTACTTTGCCTCCAGTTTTGGTCTCCAATAGGATGAACTTCTTCATATCTCCAGTCATGTGTCGCGAGCAGCCACTATCCAGGTACCACATGCTCTCACTAGGTCTTTTGTGAGAGCATCCCTACAATTTCATTCAAAGATTAGATTTGGGAACCCAAGTGAGTTTGGGTTCCTCCTTATGCTTGCATGAATGAGATGTATGCATGTTATGCTGTGATGGATGCAGTTTAGGTCTCCATACTAAGTGTGTCCTACGGTGAATTGTGCATGTGCGGGCTATGTGACCTAACATGCCACAAGAGAAGCACCTAACACCAGGAAATGGATTTACTAATCTATGAGTATGGTGGTGCCTCTTCCTAAGGTTTTGAAATGCATGCTGTGTTGGGGGTTTTCTAGGATGGCCTACTGTGAGTGATGCAATTTCATTTTCTAATTCTTTTATCTTTTCACTATAGGTTTTATTTTGAGCTGTCAATCCATCAACTCCTATCAATAGTAAGTGCTCACTATGATCTACTTCTAATGCAAGTGCAGTTAGTTTTTCAAACTCTACATCTAGTTCAATATGTGATGTTTTCAAGGATTCATGCGCTTCACTTAGTTCAATATGCTTCTTATTTAATGCATCATACTCATCAAGAAGTAACATGTGATCTTTATCTAAATCAGAATTTTCTTTAACTAAGTTAGCATGCTCAATTTGTAAGGAACTAAATTCAATATTAAGTTTAGCATGCATTTTCTTCAGTTTCCTATACGAGTCATGAATATTCTCAGAAATAAGCAGTAATTCATCATAAGAAAGTTGACATACCTCCTCTTGATCCAATTGATCAAGGTTATCATTAGCCATAAGACACAAATTTGTTACCTCCTCCTCTGCTTCTTCTTCTGATGATTCTGAGGCAGAGTCGGCCCAAAAAGCTTTCTGTGTCTTTGTCTTTCCTCTCTTGTATTTAACTTTGTCATCTCCTTTCTCCTTTGCTGGTTGACTCTTCAGATTAGGGCAATCGGCTCGAAGGTGACCTGGCTTCCTGCACTCAAAGCAAATTGTATCAGATGAAACCTTATTGGACCTTGAGCTCTTACCTTTATTCCAGCTGTTCTGATGACGCTTTTGTTTTCTTTTCAGGAAATTTTTGAACTGTCGGGTCATCAGTGCTATCTCATCATCTTCCTCCCCTGCAGAGCTTTCACTTTCTGAGTTGCTAGCTTTTAATGCCACCGTCCGCTCCTTTTTCTTTTCACCTGCATCACTTTGCCTTTGGCTCACTCCTTGCTCGTATGCAATGAGTGACCCAAGGAGGTTATCAATAGAATAAACATTAAGATCTTTAGACTCAGTGATAGCAGTTATCTTAGCATCATAGGAACTAGGTAGGCATCTAAGAATTTTATTCACTTTCTCAGAATTTGAAATTTCTCTACCTAATGCATGCAATGATGTCACAATTTGGATGAACCTAGTGTATATGTCAGAAATTGTTTCGCTAGGTTTCATACGGAATAATTCATAATCATGAAGTAGAATGTTAAGCCTAGACTGTTTTACTTCGTTTGTTTCTTCGTATGTGATGCACAGTCTATCCCAAATCTCCTTACCAGAAACACAAGTAGATACTCTCATATAGTCCTCAGATTTCAATGCACAAAAAAAACAGTTTAAGTATTTAGCATTCAGTTGGGCTAATTCCCTATCCTCATTGCTCCATTCAATAAAAGGCACAGAAGTTTTCAAACCATTAACTATCTTGAACGGTGCAACATATCCATCATTTACTAACATCCACATGCGGTAATCTATAGATTGCAAAAATGTAGACATTCTAATTTTCCAGAAATCAAACGGTATGTTATCAAAAAGTGGTGGACGAGTTATTGAATAACCCTCCGCAGTGTTACGATTACCAAAATTTGACATGATCGTTTTTTCAAGGTTTTCTAAAACATTATTTTTGAAAAACAAGCTCTGATACCAATTGAAATTACTAAACGACAAGAGGGGGGGTGAATTGTAAAAGTCTTTCGATTAATAAAATTAACCCTAAACAAGAGTTCTAATTTTTTTGTTGTTTTTGAAATATTAAAACAAAGGTTTATGCAAATTTGCTTTCACAAAAAAAACCACATGCAATAGATATGACAAGATTAAAGTGCAAGCAAAAAGTAAGCAATGATAAAGAAAGAACACACCAAGAATTTTATAGTGGTTCGGTCAAAATATGACCTACGTCCACTCCCCGGAGTCCTCCACTCCGGGATTTTCACTATCAAAATAGTTCACCTTTTGCCCCCCTTGGCAAGGCGGAGAAGCCTGTACAAACCTCCCTTTCACCAACCGGCGTGGCGGAATACCAAACTCTATTTTCACCCTCTTGGCGATGGCAGAGAACCTTCTCGTTTTTCTCCCTCCTGGAGAAGGCAGAGAACCTCGAGGTAACGGATGTAGACGAGCCTTTCCCTTGGAGATCCTTCCTCAAATCCTTCTCGGGCCACAGGAGGAGCAAGATGCAGCAAGATTGGAGCAACCGTGTGATCTCCCTCACACCTCTTCTCCCTCACAACGCTCACCTCCTCCTTCCTCTCTCAACCCTCAAGAATTTCTCTAGAATTTTCTCCCTTGGAATCCCTCTCTAACCACGTTCACCCCCTCTGTAATTGTTACCCAAAAGAGACTTGATTGACATCTAAAAACGGGCTCCAAAAACCTCTGATTTCAAAATTAGCCGTTACTGTTCGTACAGTACGATTACACATCGTACAGTACGATCTTCACAAACAGCCGTCGTCCTGGTACGAAGATGTACGATCAGTACAAAAATAAATCGTACTGTACGATATAATATCGTACGGTACGATCCAACAAGATACTACTCGTACAGGACGATGGTCTGGACGATCGGATGTCGTCTCTGTTCATCGTATGGTACGATTACTATCGTACAATACGATGTTCAAATTTTCATTAGCCCTGGATTACATGCACTAATCACGGGTTAATTTTAAGTAAGTATTAAAAACAGATCGTACAGTACGAACTTGTTCGTACAGTACGAACGGCGCAAAATCACTTACTTAAACTATGTCACGGCTAGGGTTTTGGATCTGAACATATCGTACAGTACGAAAGACTTCGTACAGTACGATCTATTCATAGAATTGTCCACATATCTTGGATCGTACAGTACGAAATAAAATCGTACAGTACGATCTACAGAGAAGGATTTTATTTATAATTTGCAGTTAAAAAAAAACTCTCCCCCTGTGTGTGTGCATGGTTGCTCTTACTCTTACGCATTTTGTGGCCAGACTCAATAAAGTAAAAAATACAATAAATGAAAAATACAATATTTGACTCATACTCCTAATCTACCCGGTCTTGAGTCTTCCTTTCTTCCTGAGTCACTTGTGATCTTCCTGAAATGTTAGTGCTCAAGAAAAATAACAGATAAAATAATAATCAATGAAAAGCAGTTCCAAAACACTCATTATTTGGCATCATCAAAATCTCAAACTCGGGGTCATGGGTTGCAACAATACTGGGATGGGTGACCTCCTGGGAAGTCCTCGTGTTGCACCCTTTTTTTACCTGTCACCTCTCTTCTTTTTTTTTCTAGCTCTTCGCCACGGCCTACGAACAACTTGCGGTGTTGGCTCGCCATGCATCGAGCGATGAAAGCCACATCGTGGGACCTATGAAGTCATCCGGGGTGTCCTATGTGGCGCCCGGGCGGGAACTTCAATAACTTTCCACCCAGGTGTTCGATTTGGCTCTATGACCCCATTCCGGAAAGCTTTTTCCGAGTCGGATGGGGTACTTATATGCCATAAGCCCATCGGCCAGCAATGCGTAGCCAAAAAAATCATTTTTGACCCCCTACGCTCTTTCGGAATGAAGGTGCGTCAAAATCTTCTCTCCACGCCGTCAACTTAAAAATAATTTCAGACCATATTCATACGGGTGCGACCATACTAGCACTAGTGCATCGGATCCCATCAGAACTCCGCAGTTATGCGTGCTTGGGCGAGAATAGTACTGGAATGGGTGTCCTCCTGGGAAGCCCTCGTGTTGCACCCTTTTTTTAACATGTCATCTCTTTTTTTTTTCTAGCTCTTCGCCACGGCCTACGAACCACTTGCGGTGTTGGCTCGCCGCGCATCGAGCGATGAAACCCGCATCGTGTGACCCATGAAGTCATCCGGGGTGTCCTATGTGGCAACCGGTCAGGAACTTTAATAACTTTCCACCCAGAAGTTCGATTCGGCTCTATGACCCAATTCAGAAAAGCTTTTTCTGTGCAAGATGGGGCACTGATGTGCCATAGGCCCATCGGTCGGCCATGCGGAGCCAAAAAATGCATTTTGGAACCCCTACGCTCTTTCAGAATGAAGATGCGTCAAAATCTTCTATCCACGCCGTCAACATAAGAATAATTTCAGACCATATTCATACTAGTGCGACCATACCAACAATAGTGCATCGGATCCAATCAGAACTCGCAGTTAAGCGTGCTTGGGCAAGAATAGTACTGGGATGGGTGACCTCCTGGGAAGTCCTCATGTTGCACCCTTTTTTTAACCTATCATCTCTTATT
The DNA here is from genome assembly GCA_016618105.1 of Dendrobium huoshanense. Taxonomy (NCBI): domain Eukaryota; kingdom Viridiplantae; phylum Streptophyta; class Magnoliopsida; order Asparagales; family Orchidaceae; genus Dendrobium; species Dendrobium huoshanense. The sequence goes on from CM028354.1 coordinate 9,969,324, forward strand.
TTTTCTAGCTCTTCACCACGGCCTAAGAACCACTTGCGGTGTTGGCTCGCCGCGCATCGACCGATGAAAGCTGCAGCATGGGACCCATGAAGTCATCCGGGGTGTCCTATGTGGCGACCGGGCGGGAACTTCAATAACTTTCCACGTAGGAGTCCGATTCGGCTCTATGACCTCATTCCGAAAAGCTTTTTCCGAGCCGGATGGGGCACCGATGCGCCATAGGCCCATCGGCCGGCCATGCGTAGCAAAAAAATGTATTTTTGACCCCCTACGCTCTTTTAGAATGAAGATGCATAAAAATCATCTCTCCACGCCGTCAACTTAAGAATAATTTCAGACTATATTCGTACGGGTGCGACCATACCCGCACAAGTGCACCGGATCCCATCAGAACTCTGCAGTTAAGCATGCTTGGGCGAGAGTAGTACTGAGATGGGTGACCTCCTGGGAAGTCCTCGTGTTACACCCTTTTTTTAACCTGTCATCTCTTCTTCTTTTTTTCTAGCTCTTCGCCACGGCCTACGAACCACTTGCGGTGTTGGCTCACCATGCATCGAGCAATGAAAGCAGCAACGTGGGACCCATGACGTCATCCGGGGTGTCCTATGTGGCGACCGAGCTGGAACTTCAATAACTTTCCACCCAGGAGTCCGATTCGGCTTTATGACCCCAATCCGGAATACTTTTTCTGAGCCGGATGGAGCATCGATGCACCATAGGCCCATCAGCCTGCCATGCAGAGCCAAAAAATACATTTTTGACCTCCTACGCTCTTTCAGATTAAAGATGCGTCTGTTGCAAATCCATTTTCATGGCTTATGTTTTGATGATTGACAAACACTAGTTCTCTTGGACTGCTTGTTGCTTCTAACGTTTAAAGAATTAAAGATCGGACAAACAAGACGAAACCAATTCAGGATTGCGTAGGTTTAGGGTTGAGTCAGTCTGTACTTTTATTTTTTCACTTCTTGAGTCTACTTCTAATGGTCAAAGAGGCTTATGCTAAGTAACCCTTCACACACACACTTGAGAGACTTAGAATTTCTGTTTTTACTCATATCGTCCAGGACGATTTTTTCTATCGGCCTGGACGATCAGGCTCAAAACAGAAAGTCTAAATAAGGATTCTTAATTAAGGCAGCCGATATTATCATATCGGCCTAGATGATACGTTTATCGGCTAGGACGATCTTCTCAAAATAGAAAGAAGTTGCCGCCATAGACAATTAAGGTATACTGTATTTTTATATTATCGGCTAGGACGATCCTGTATCGGCCTGGAAGATATTCACAAATTATGCCTTAATTGTTCAAGAAATCAAGGGAGTAATTAAGGATAATTAATACGATCATATCGTCATGGACAATCGCATGATCGGCCATGACGATCCAATCAAAAACCTTAAGTTACTTCAGGACGATAAATATCGGCCAGCTCGTATCCAGGGCTATTGTCAGGATGATTTACCTCTGGTTTGAACTGATCGGCCAGGATGATCGTGAGATCGGCCTGGACGATCAAGCCAAATTTTAATTGTTCTGTTTTGCATCCAGGGCGATGCTCTGGCTGATCTTCTTTAATTTGTACTGATCGACCAGGCCGATGTCCATATCGGCCTGGACGATAAAGTAGACAACTTGCAATTAATGAGCTCCTTCGAAGCTCTTCTATTTAAGAGCTCATGTTCAACATTTTAAAGGACTTTTGGCTGCTGCCTTGACCTGAGAAGACCTTGAGGAGAGAAAGAGAGAGAGGGAGAGAGAGAGAGGATCTTGTGAGGGGGAGCTTGTGAGGGGATTCATAAGGGTTGCTTCAAGGATCGCTCTGCTTATTCTTTGTATAGAGTTTCTCGTCCGTGGAAGGGTCGATAGAGGTAAGGAGTTAGCTTTTGGTTGTGGTTCTCTGCCAGCTTAAGGAGGAAGCAAAAGGAGGTAGGTTCTCTGCCTTGTCGGGGTGGCAAAAAGGAGGTTCTTATGAGTGCTTCTCCGTCTAGCCGTGGGGGCTAAAGGAGAGTCACGTTTTTGTAGTGCAATACTTGGAGGGTGCCTCCAAGGAGTGGACATAGGTCGAGTTGGCCGAACCACTATAAACTCGGTGTGTTCTTTTCTTATTATCGCTTTCGCATTTATTTAATTTTTGCACTTTGTTTATAGCATGATTTTGGTTTGTGTTTTTCATTCTTTGTGAAATTTTTAAAATATCAATTCACCCCCCCCCCCCCCTCTTGGTTAGCTTGGGCCAATTCTATAGGGCTTAACATCCCTAACGAACTTTCAAGTGGTATCAGAGCACTTTCTAGTGTCATCTGAGCACTTTTAAGTGGTATCAGAGCGGGATTCGAAAATTAAAGTTTGAAAACTTTTTGAATTAAATCCATGGCTAACCTTGGGAATCGTAACACTACGGAAGGGTATTATATTACCCGACCTCCCCTGTTCGATAACCTACCTTTTGATTTTTGGAAAACTCGCATGTCAACGTTTTTACAATCTACTGATTATCGCATTTGTATGCTTATTCAAGAAGGATATTCTCCACCTTCTCGTGAAATTAATGGTGTTAAAACCGAAATTTCTTTTACTGAATGGACTTTTGATGAACGAGATTTAGCTCAATTAAATGCAAAATGTTTGAACTGCTTTTTCTGTGCTTTAAAATCTGAGGATTACATGCGTGTCTCAACTTTCAAAACTGGTAAAGAGATTTGGGATAAATTATGCATCACCTATGAAGGTACTAATGAAGTTAAATAATCCCGTTTGAACATTCTCTTGCATGACTACGAACTTTTTTGTATGAAACCTTATGAATCGATTTCTGACATGTACACTAGATTCACTCAGATAGTTACTTCACTGCATGCACTAGGAAAAGAACTTTCAAACTATGAAAAAGTTAACAAGATTTTCAGATGCTTGCCTTCGTCTTATAATGTTAAATCACTGCAATCACTGAATCTAAGGATTTGAACACCTATTCTATTGATAACTTACTTAGCTCACTCATTGCTTACGAGCAAGGGGTGAATCAAAGAAATCTTGATGCAGGTGAGAAGAAAAAGGAGAAAACAATTGCACTAAAGGCGCACAAATCGGATTTTGAATCTTCCGGGTTTGAAAGCGATGAAGTTGCCTTCATCACAAGGCAGTTCAAAAGCTTTCTAAGGAAGAAACAAAAGCATCATTTAAGTCGGAGAAAAGGTAAGGATCATAAACATGTTAAAGAATATTCTGATGTTGTTTGTTTTGAGTGTAGGAAGCCTGGACATGTGAGAGCCGATTGCCCAACACTTCAAGATAACACAAGCAAGGAAAAGACTGAGGAAAAATCTAAGTTTAAGAAGGAGAAGAAAAGAATCCAAAAGGAAATCTGGGCAGAATCTGGTACTGATTCCTCTGAGACTGAACCAGAGGAAGAGACAACGAACCTGTGCTTAATAGGGGAAGATCATCTTGGGCAAAGTGATGAGGAAGAGTTATGTAAACCAACCTATGATGAATTGTTTGAAATTTGTGAAAAAATCCATGCATCATACAAAAAACTTAAGAAGACACATGCTAGCATAAAAGTGGAACTTATAAATTTGCAGAAAGAGTATGAAGTCATTCTTAAAGATCATTCAACAATTGATTCTAATCACATGATTCTTCTTGATGAATTTGATGAGTTGAACAAAAAGCATTCAGAATTAATTGATGAACATAAGGCATTGAAAGTTTCACACACCTCACTTAATTCTGATCTTAAGAAGTCTAAAGAGATTGAGAAAAATTTGAGGATTGATAATGAGGCATTAAAAAGAATTAACTTGAGGATTCAAAATGATTTGGATACAATTAAGAAAAATCGGATGACATCTACTTTTAATCCTAAGCTAGAATCTAGGAAGAGTTATTATAACTCAAACCATTTAAGAAACCCTTTTCCTGGAGTTAGATGTTTCTCATGTGGCATGCTATGACACATCTCACACACGTGCACCGTTCACCGTAGTACACATTGGGTGTGGAGACCTAAGATGCATAATTCACAACATACCTTACCTGCATTGCACTTTACTTTTCCTAAGAAGGGGCCCAATCCTGTTTGGGTTCTTAAATCTGACGGTTGTTGAGTTTTGCAGGTGTGCTCTCACCAAAGACCTCGTGGGAGCATATGATAACTGGACATAAGGAGGCTCGCAGCTCATAAATGCTTAAACCTGCTGTTTAAATAATTTCTTGAAAATTTTTTTGTTTTAAGTTTCTTTTGTTTGTTTTGTTATGTGATAACTTTTTTGTTATTTTAGATTAGTTTATTTTCATGTTGTTTTTATGATTGGTTTTCATATGTTGATATTTTTCAAGTTTTTAAATTTTGGAAGTTTTTGGAGATAGTGTTTAGCTTTTCTAAATCGGTTAAAGGAGAAATCTCGTTGATGGTTTCCCTCCTTCTGACCTTATTTAGTGGTATGATTTTCTTTTCTAAACAAAAGTCTAAACTCATTTTAACCAATAGTTTTTTAATTAAGATCCATTTCTTATCTTGCTACATTAATTTATCTTGTGCATAATAGCCAAAGTTCTTATATATCTTTCAAGTTTTTTTTGAAATCTTGCAATTGCATTTATCACATGATTTTGATTTTGTGTTGTGGATTATTCTTCCCTATGTTAGAGAGAAAGCTCCTATTCTCTAATATTTGGAGGATATACTCACAACTAAGTTTTTTTAAAGGGTATATTAATGAGTTTCTAGCTTGCAAGAGTTAAAAAGGAAACAGGCCAATAAAGCCAAATAGAAAAGAAAGCTATATACACAAAAGTGTATCAAAAATCAAAAGATGCTTAAAGAGCCAATCAAAGTGATAAGAGGCATAAAATGAGACCACTAAATGCAAGCTATCCTCTCTTTTCTACAACTCTTAAAACTTAGAGAACTCATTGATTATGTGATACTTTCAAAGGCTTGATTTCAATTTCCATGATTGAGAAAAATTACTTTGTTTTATTAACTATGAGATATTTTCTTTGTAAACAAGTCTTAAATGGATCTTCTTATCATATTTAGTTATTCTGAGTTAGGCCGCTGTTTTTCAAAAGAATTTTGTACCCTGAAGGATGTCCGATCTAGGGTTAACAAAATCAGATATTCTACCTTTGTCTGATTAGGATTAGCTAAACTCCTTGATCTTATGAAACTCTAAAAGTTTATCTTTTTGAAAAATTTCTCATATGATGCCTCCATAAAAAATAAAAAATAAAAAAAAAAATTAAAATCCAAAAATATTCAATTTTCCCTTTTTTATTTTCCTTGTGTTTTTGTTTTTATGTTTGTTTTTCTTTTGTTTTATTCTTGAGGGCCTTGATCATCACCATCTTTGTTATGCTTCAAATTCTAGACACATCGTCCTGGCTGATAACTTTATCGATCATATCATCCTGGACGATAGGACAAATTCTCTTCAACATCCATCTGCTGAACTTTTCTGTGCTTGCTGTCTCTGATCGTCCTGGACGATCCTAGATCGTCCTGGATGATATGATCGAACTCTGGTGAAATCTTGATGATAGTTCTGGCCGATAGAATATTTTGTCTGGCCGATGCAATTTTTGTGCATCGTCCTAGCCGATACACTGGATCGTCCTGGATGATCCACGTGTCAGCACGTTTGAATCTTTAAATTTGGCCCCGGACGATCCATTATTGGACAATTGGCCGGGCCGATCCACTGTTCGTCCTAGACGATACACGTGGCAGTGATTTAAAATGTTTTAACTTTGGCCGGTACGATCAATTATTGTGCATCGTCCTAGACGATACACCTAATCGGCCCGGACGATCTGCTTTTTCAACCATCGTCCGGCCTGACTCCTCGGGACGATCGCCTGTGTCTAATCGTCCTGGCCGATATATTATCGGCCCGGATGATTGGACTATCTTTTTGACCAATCAGCCTGTACGCAATTATTGAGCCATATCGTCCTGGATGATTCTACGATCGGCCAGAACGATATGGTCGTTTCTTTAAATTCAGGCCGTTCCAGCCATGGTTTTTCACTTTCCACACTTTCTCCTCTTGTGTTTTCTTGCTAACTCCTCTCTATGGCTGGGGGGAAACGTGTCCGACTCGCCTGGTTCAATGCTCAGTTTACCACGCTTACCAGCTACTTTCAGTAGCCACCTCCACCACCTCCATTTGATGATCAGGATCCCTCATTCTTTTAGTGTATGCTTTCTGTTGTTTGTTTCCTATTTTATTTTTTTTGTAGTTTGCTTTTTAGTCGTTATTTATTTATTTTTTCTTCTTTTGTATCTGGACCCTCTTTTTGTGATGACAAAAGGGGGAGTAGTGTGTGGTTGGAAAAGTTATTTGAAACTTTGAAAGTCTAATGAACCTTTTTGGATATTTTCCTACTTGTGTTTGCCATCATCAAAAAGGGAGAGATTGTTGCAAATCTATTTTCATGGCTTATATTTTGATGATTGACAAACACTAGTTCTCATGGACTGCTTGTTGCTTCTAACGTTTCAGGAATCAAAGATCGGACGAACAAGACGAAACCAATTCAGGATTGAGTAGGTTTAGGGTTGAGTCAGTCTGTACTTTTGTTTTTTCACTTCTTGAGTCTACTTGTAATGGTCAAAGAGACTGATGCTAAGTAACCCTTCACACACACACTTGAGAGACTTAGAATTTCTATTTTTACTCATATCAGCCAGGACGATTTTTTCTATCGGCCTGGACGATCAGGCTCAAAACAGAAAGTCTAAATAAGAATTCTTAATTAAGGCAGCCGACAATATCATATCGGCCTGGACGATACGTATATCGGCCTGGACGATCTTCTCAAAATAGAAAGAAGTTGCCGCCATAGACAATTAAGGTATACTGTATTTTTATATTATCGGCCAGACGATCCTGTATCAGCCTGGACGATATTCATAAATTATGCCTTAATTGTTCAGGAAATCAAGGGAGTAATTAAGGATGATTGATACGATCATATCGTCTTGGACGATCGCAGGATCGGCCAGGACAATCTAGTCAAAAACCTTAAGTTACTTCAGGACGATAAATATCAGCCAGCTCGTATCCAGGGTTATTGTCAGGACAATTTACCTCTGGTTTGAACTGATCGGCCAGGACGATCGTGAGATCGGCCTGGACGATCAAGCCAAATTTCAATCGTCCTGTTTTGCATCCAGGGCGATGCTCTGGACGATCTTCTTTAATTTGTACTGATCGGCCAGGCCGATATCCATATCGGCCTGGACGATAAAGTTGGCAACTTGCAATTCATGAGCTCCTTTGAAGCTCTTCTATTTAAGAGCTCATGTTCAACGTTTTGAAGGACCTTTGGCTGCTGCCTTGACCTGAGAAGACCTTGAGGAGAGGGAGAGAGAGAGGATCTTGTGAGGGGGAGCTTGTGAGGGGATTCACAAGGGTTGCTTCAAGGATCGCTCTGCTTGTTCTTCGTCTAGAGTTTCTCGTCCGTGGAAGGGTCGGTAGAGGTAAGGAGTTAGCTTTTGGTTGTGGTTCTTTGCCAGCTTCAGGATGAAGCAAGAGGAGGTAGGTTCTCTGAATTGCCGGGGTGGAAAAAAGGAGGTTCTTGGGAGGGCTTCTCCGCCTAACCGTGGGGGCTAAAGGAGAGTCACGTTTTTGTAGTGCAATACTTGGAGGGTGCCTCCAAAGAGTGGACGTTGGTCGAGTTGACCGAACCACTATAAACTCGGTGTGTTCTTTTCTTATTATCGCTTCCACATTTATTTAATTTCCGCACTTTGTTTGTAGCGTGATTTTGGTTTGTGTTTTTCATTCTTTGTGAAATTTTTAAAATACCAATTCACCCCCACCCCCTCTTGGTTAGCTTGGGCCTGTTATATAGTGCTTAACATCCCTAGCAAACTTTCAAGTGGTATCAGAGCACTTTCTAGTGTCATCTGAGCACATTCAGCGTCAAAATCATTTCTCCACGCCGCCAACTTAAGAATAATTTCAGACCATATTCATACGGGTGAGACCATACCAGCACTAGTGCATTGGATCCCATCAGAACTTCGGAGTTAAGCGTGCTTGGGCGAGAGTAGTACTGGGATGGGTGACCTCCTGGGAAGTCCTCGTGTTGCACCCTTTTTTTAACGTGTCATCTCTTTTTTTTTGCTAGCTCTCCTCCACGGCCTATGAACCACTTGCAGTGTTGGCTCGCCGTGCATCGTGCGATGAAACCGGCATCGTGGGACCCATGAAGTCAACCCGGGTGTCCTATGTGGCGATCGGGCGGGAACTTCAATAACTTTCCACCCAGAAGTCTGATTCGGCTCTATGACCCCATTCCGACAAGCTTTTTCTGAATCGGATGGGGCACTGATGCGCCATAGGCCCATCGATGGGCCATGCGGAGCCAAAAAATGCATTTTTGAACCCCTACGCTCTTTCGAAAAAAAGATGCGTCAAAATCTTCTCTCCACGCCGTCAACTTAAGAATAAGTTCAGACCATATTCATACGGGTGCGACCATACCAGCACTAGTGCACCGGATCCCATCAGAACTTCGTAGCTAAGCGTGCTTGGGTGAGAGTAGTACTGGGATGGGTGACCTCCTGGGAAGTCCTCGTGTTGCACTCTTTTTTTAACCTGTCATCTCTTTTTTTTTTTCTAGCTCTTCGCCACGGTCTACGAACCACTTGTGGTGTTGGCTCGCCGCGCATCGAGCGATGAAACCCAAATCGTGGGACCCATGAAGTTATCCAGGGTGTCCAATGTGGCGACCGGGCGAGAACTTCAATAACTTTCCAACCATGAGTCCGATTCGGCTCTATGACCCCATTCCAAAAAGCTTTTTCTGAGCCGGATGGGGCACTGATCCGCCATAGGCCCATCGGTCGGCCATGCGGCGCCAAAAAAATGCGTTTTTGACCCCCTACGCTCTTTCGGATTGAAGATGCGTAAAAATCTTCTTTCCACGCCGTCAACTTAAGAATAATTTCTTACCATAATCATACGGGTGCGACCATACAAGCACTAGTGCACCGGATCCCATCAGAATTCCATAGTTAAGCGTGCTTGGGCGAGAGTAGTACTGGGATTGGTGACCTCCTGGGAAGTCCTCATGTTACACCCTTTTTTTAACCTGTCATCTCTTTTTTTTTCTAGCTCTTCGCCACGTCCTACGAACCACTTGCAGTGTTGGCTCGCCGCGCATCGAGCAATGAAATCCGCATCGTGGGACCCATGAAGTCTTCCGGAGTGTCCTATGTGGCGAGCGGGCGTGAACTTAAATAACTTTCCACCCAGGAGTCCGATTTGACTCTATGACCCCATTCCGAAAAGCTTTTTCTGAGCCGGATGGGGCATCGATGCGCCATAGGCCCAGCGGTCGGCCATGCGGAGCCAAAAAATGCATTTTTGACCCCCCACGCTTTTCGGAATGAAGATGCGTTAGAAGTTTTTCTCCACGCCGTCAACTTAAGAATAATTTCAGACCATATTCAAACTGGTGCGACCATACCAGCACTAGTGCACCGGATCCCATCAAAACTCTGCAGTTAAGCGTGCTTGGGCGAGAATTGTATTAGATGGGTGACCTCCTGGGAAGTCCTCTAGTTGCACCCTTATTTTAACCTGTCATCTCTTTTGTTTTCTAGCTCTTCGCCACGGCCTACGAACCACTTGCGGTGTTGGCTCGCCGCGCATCGAGCGATGAAACCCGCATCGTGGGACCCATGAAGCCATCCGGGGTGTCCTATGTGGAGACCGGGTGGGAACTTCAATAACTTTCCACCCAGGAGTCCGATTCGGCTCTAAGACCCCATTCCAAAAAGCTTTTTCTGAGCCGGATGGGGAACCGATGCGCCATAGGCCCATCGTTCGGCCATGCGGAGCCAAAAAATGCATTTTTGACCCCCTACACTCTTTCGGAATGGAGATGCATCAAAATCTTCACTCCACGCCGTCAACTTAAGAATAATTTCAGACCATATTCATACTGATGCGACAATACCAACACTAGTGCACCGGATCCCATCAGAACTCCGCAGTTAAGCGTGCTTGGGTGAGAGTAGTACTGGGATGGGTGACCTCATGGGAAGTCCTCATGTTGCACCCTTTTTTAACCTATCATCTCTTTTTTTTTTCCTAGCTATTCGCCACGGCCTACGAACCACTTTCGGTGTTGGCTCGCCGCGCTTCGAGCGATGAAAGCCGCATCGTGGGACCCATGAAGTCGTCCGGGGTGTCCTATGTGGCAACCAGACGGGAACTTCAATAACCTTCTACCCAAGAGTCCTATTCGTCTCTATGATACCATTATGGAAAGCTTTTTCCAAGACGGATGGGGCACCGATGCACCATAGGCCCATCGGCCAACCATGCGTAGCCAAAAAATGCATTTTTGACCCCCTACGCTCTTTAAGAATAAAGATGCGTAAAAATCATCTCTCCACGCCGTCAACTTTAGAATAATTTTATTCCATATTCATATTGGTGCAACCATACCAGCACTAGTGCACCGGATCCCATCAGAACTCCGCAGTTAAGCGTATTGGGCGAGAGTAGTACTGGGATGGGTGACCTCCTGGGAAGTCCTCGTGTTGCACCCTTTTTTTAACCTGTCATCTCTTTTTTTTTTTCTAACTCTTCGCCATGGCCTACGAACCACTTGCGGTGTTGGCTCGCCGAGTATCGACCGATGAAAGCCGCATCGTGGGACCCATGAAGTCATCCGGGGTGTCCTATGTGGCGACCGGGCGAGAGCTTCAATAACTTTCCACCCAGCAGTCCGATTCGGCTCTATGACCGCATTCTGGAAAGCTTTTTCCGAGCCGGATGGGGCACCGATGGGCCATAAAATGCATTTTTTACCCCCTACGCTCTTTCGGATTGAAGATGCATCAAAATCATTTCTCCACACTGCAATCTTAAGAATAATTTCAGACCATATTCGTACGGGTGCGACCATACCAGCACTAGTGCACGGGATCCCATCAGAACTCCGCAGTTAAGCGTGCTTGGGCGAGAGTAGTACTGGGATGGGTGACCTCGTGAGAAGTCCTCTTGTTGCATGTTTTTTTTAACATGTCATCTCTTTTTTATTTCAAGCTCTTCGCCACGGCCTACGAGCCACTTACGGTGTTGGCTCGGCGCGTATTGAGCGATGAAACCCGCATCGTGGAACCCATGAAGTCATCCGGGGTGTCCTATGTGGCGACCGGGCGGGAACTTCAATAATTTTCCACTCACGAGTCTGATTCGGCTCTATGACCCCATTTCGGAAAGCTTTTTCCGAGCCGGATGGGGCACTGATGCGCCATAGGCCCATCAGCCGGCCATGCGGAGCCAAAAAATGTATTTTTGACCCCCTACGCTCTTTCGGAATGAAGATGCATCAAAATCATCTTTCCACGCCGTCAACTTAAGAATAATTACAGACCATATTCATATAGTTACGACCATACCATCACTAGTGCACAGGATCCCATCAGAACTCAACAGTTAAGCATGCTTAGGCGAGAGTAGTACTGGAATGGGTGACCTTCTGGGAAGTCCTCGTGTTGCACCCTTTTTTTAACCTGTCATCTCTTTTTTTTTTTTTGCTAGCTCTTCGCCACGGCCTACGAACCACTTGCTGTGTTGGCTCACCACGCATGGAGCGATGAAACCCGCATCGTGGGACCCATGATGTCTTCCGGGGTGTCCTATGTGGCGACCGGGCGGAATTTTCAAAAACTTTCTACCCAGGAGTCCTATTCGGCTCTATGACCCCATTCCGAAAAGCTTTTTCTGAGCCGGATGGATCACCGATGCACCATAGGCCCATCGGTCGACCATGCAGAGCGAAAAAATGTGTTTTTCAAACCCTACGCTCTTTCGAAATGAAGATGCATCAAAATCTTCTCTCCATGCTGTCAACTTAAGATTAATTTCAGACCATATTCATATTGGTGCGACCATACCAGCACTAGTGCATCGGATCCCATCAGAACTCCGTAGTTAAGCTTGCTTGGGCTTGAGTAGTACTGGGATGGGTGAATTCCTGGGAAGTCCTCGTGTTGCACCCTTTTTTTAACTTGACATCTCTTTTTTTTTCTAGCTCTTCACCACGGCCTACGAAACACTTGCGGTGTTAGCTCGCCGTGCATCGAGCGATGAAACTCGCATCATGGGACCCATGAAGTCATCCGGGGAGTCCTATGTGGCTACCGGGAAGAAACTTTAATACTTTTCCACCCACGAGTCCGATTCGGCTCTATGACCTCATTCCGGAAAGCTTTTTCCGAACCGGATGGGGCACCAATGCGCCATAGGCCCATCGACCGGCCATGCGGAGCCAAAAAATGTATTTTTGACCCCCTACGCTCTTTCGGAAAAAAGATGCGTCAAAATCATCTTTCCACGCCGTCAACTTAAGAATAATTTCATACCATATTCATATGGGTGCGTTGTTGCGGATCTATGGTTTATGATTTTGTTGATAGCAAACATTTTATTTTTCTCTACGATTGCCTTATGTGCTAACGTTTCAGGTTCCCAAGATCGGACTGCAATTTGGAATCAGCTCAAGATTGGGTAGACTAGGTCTGAGTCAGTTTGTAATCTTTTTCCTTTTTTTGAGTCTGTTGTATTGGGTGTGGGACCAGTTGGATTGTAATTTAGAAGATCTCCTATTGTTCCCTATAAGTTTTCTATTTTTGGTAATATCGGCCAGGACGATATTTATATCGTCCTGGACGATCTGTCCAAAATCAGAAACCCTATTTAGGGGATCCTCATTAAGGCAGCCGTCAACAGATCGGCCTGGACGATACCTGTATCGGCCAGGACGATAATCTCAATTCAGAAAGAATCAGCCGCCATAATCAGTTTAGGAATTCTTTGTTTTAGGAAATCGGCCCGGACGATATTATTATCGTCCAGGACGATCTAACTCAATCATGCCTAAAATTGATCTGGTATCTTTGGAAAGCATTAATGGTTGATTGATACGATCATATCGTCCGGGACGATCGAATGATCGGCCAGGACGATCGAATGATCGGCCAGGACGATGGCCTGAACGATCTTCATCGGACAGCTTGTATTCAGGGCTATAATCAGGACGATTGAAATCGGTTTTAAACTTATCGGCCAGGACGATCGTGAGATCGGCCTGGACGATGTAACCAATTTTCTTCTGATCGTCTCAAGTCGTCCCGGGCTAATGAGCTTAATTTGTACTGATCGGCCAGGACGATATGCCTATCGTCCTGGACGATAATGTCGGCAACTTGCATTAATGAGCTCGTTTTGAGAGCTTCTATTTAAGCTTTGGCATGACACTTTATAAGTGTCTTTGGCAGCCATTGTAGCTTCGTTCTTGTGGGGGAAACTTGAAGAGAGAGCTTGAAAGGGAGAGAGGAAAGGGTGGAGTTTGAGAGAGGGAGAAGATCCTGTGAGGGGGGACTCAAGGGAGTGTGGAGGGGGTTCCACACTGTTGCTCCGGCGAACTCGCACCTTAGTACCATCGGATTCAAGGCTTGTCTCGAGGTAAGTTCACCAAAGAAGAAGTCTCTTTGGTGTCAAAGGACCCGGCAACTCCGCCGCACCGGGAGAGGTGGAAGTGATTTTGTAAGGGCTTCTCCGCCTAGCTGTGGGGGCTAAAGGAGAGTCACTTTGTGTTAGTGCAATACTTGGAGGGTGCCTCCAAGGAGTGGACGTAGGTCAAGGTTTGACCGAACCACTATAAATCCGGTGTGTTCTTTTCTTATTATTGCTTGCGCACTTTTAATTTCTGCACTTTTTGTGGTCATTTTGGTTTAGGTTTTTGTCGTTGTTTAAAAGATTCTTCTTTTCCAAATCACCTCTCTCTTAATTAGCTTTGGGACTAAGTTCATAGGGCTTAACATCCCCATCGAACTTTCATGCGACCATTCCAGCACTAGTGCACCGGATCCCATCAGAACTCCATAGTTAAGCATGCTTGGGCGAGAGAAGTACAGGGATGGTAGACCTCAAGGGAAGTCCTCATGTTGCACCCTTTTTTTAACCTGTCATCTCTTTTTTTTTTCTAGCTCTTCGCCACGGCCTACGAACCACTTGCGGTGTTGGCTCGCCGCACATCGAGCGATGAAAGCCGCATCGTGGGACCCATGAAGTCAACCGGGGTGTCCTATGTGGCGACCGGGCGGGAACTTCAATAATTTTCCACCCACGAGTCTGATTTTGCTCTATGACCCCATTCTGGAAAGCTTTTTCCGAGCCGGATGGGGCTCCGATGCGCCATAGGCCCATCGGACGGCCATGCAGAGCCAAAAAATGCATTTTTGACTCCCATACGCTCTTTCGGAATGAATATGCGTCAAAATCATCTTTCCACGCCGTCAACTTAAGAATAATTTCATACCATATTCATACGGGTGCGACCATACCAGCATTAGTGCATTGGATCCCATCAGAACTCCGTAGTTAAGCGTGCTTGGGCGAGAGTAGTACTGGGATGGGTGACCTCCTGCGAAGTCCTTGTGTTGCACCATTTTTTTAACCTGTCATCTCTTTTTTTTTTCTAGCTCTTCGCCACGGCCTACGAACCACTTGCGGTGTTGGCTCGCCGCGCATCGAGCGATGAAAGCCGCATCGTGGGACCCATAAAGTCATCTGGGGTGTCCTATGTGGCAATCGGGCGGGAACTTCAATAATTTTCCACCCACGAGTCCGATTCGGCTCTATGACCCCATTCCGGAAAACTTTTTCTGAGCCGGATGGGGCACCGATGCGCCATAGGCCGATCGGGCGGCCATGCGGAGCCAAGAAATGAATTTTTGACCCCCTACGCTCTTTAAGAATAAAGATGCGTCAAAATCATCTTTCCACTCCGTCAACTTAAGAATAATTTCATACTATATTCATATGGGTGCGACCATTCCAGCACTAGTGCACCGGATCCCATCAGAACTCTGTAGTTAAGCATGCTTGGGCGAGAGTAGTACAGGGATGGTAGACCTCCTGGGAAGTCCTCGTGTTGCACCCTTTTTTTAACCTGTTATCTCTTTTTTTTCTAGCTCTTCACCACGGTCTACGAACAACTTGCGGTGTTGGCTCGCCGCGTATCGAGCGATGAAAGATGCATCGTGGGACCCATAAAGTCATCCGGAGTGTCCAATGTGGCGACCGGGCGGGAACTTCAATAATTTTCCACCCACGAGTCCGATTCGGCTCTATGAATCCATTCCGGAAAGCTTTTTCCGAGACGGATTGGGCACCGATGCGCCATAGGCCCATCGGCCGGCCATGCGGATCCAAAAAATGCATTTTTTACCCCCATACGCTCTTTCGGAATGAAGATGCGTCAAAATTATCTTTCCACGCCGTCAACTTAAGAATAATTTCAGACCTTATTCATATGGGTGTGACCATTCCAGCACTAGTGCACCAGATCCCATCTGAACTCCTTAGTTAAGTATGCTTGGGCGAGAGTAGTACTGGGATGGGTGACCTCCTGGGATGTCCTCGTGTTGCACCCTTTTTTAACCTGTCATCTTTTTTTTTCTAGCTCTTCGCCACGGCCTACGAACCACTTGCGGTGTTGGCTCGCCGCGCATCGAGCGATGAAAGCCGCATCGTGGGACCCATGAAGTCATCCGGGGTGTCCTATGTGGCGACCGGGCGCAATAATTTTCCACCCACGAATCCGATTCGGCTCTATGACCTCATTCCGGAAAGCTTTTTCCGAGCCGGATGGGGCACCGTTGCGCCATAGGCCCATCGGCCGGCCATGCGAAGCCAAAAAATGCATTTTTGACCCCCTACGCTCTTTCAGAATGAAGATGCGTCAAAATCATCTCTCCACGGCGTCAACTTAAGAATAATTTTAGACCATATTCATACGGGTGCGACCATACCAGCACTAGTGCACCGGATCCCATCAGAACTCCGCAGTTAAGTATGCTTGGGCGAGAGTAGTACATGGATGGGTGATCTCCTGGGTGGTCCTCGTGTTGCACCCTTTTTTTTAACCTGTCATCTCTTTTTTTTTTTCTAGCTCTTCACCACGGCCTACGAATCACTTGCGGTGTTGGCTCGCCGCGCATCAAGCGATTAAAGTTGCATCGGGGGACCCATGAAGTCATCCGGGGTGTCCTATGTGGCGACCGGGCGGGAACTTCAGTAATTTTCCACCCAAGAGTCCGATTCGGCTCCATGACCCCATTCCGGAAAGCTTTTTCCAAGCCGGATGGGCACCGATTCGCCATAGGCCCATCGGCCAGCCATGCGGAGTCAAAAAATGCATTTTTCACCCCTACGCTCTTTTGTAATGAATATGCGTCAAATTCATCTCTCCAGGACGTCAACTTAAGTATAATTTCATACCATATTCATACGGGTTCGACCATACCAGCACGAGTGCATCAGATCCCATCAGAACTCCACAGTTAAGCGTGCTTGGGTTAGAGTAGTACTGGGATGGGTGACCTCCTGGGAAGTCCTCGTGTTGCACCATTTTTTTAACCTGTCATCTCTTTTTTTTTCTTGATCTTCGCCACGGCCTTCAAACCACTTGCGGTGTTGGCTCGTCGCACATCGAGCAATGAAACCCGCATCGTGGGACCCATGAAGTCATCCGGGGTGTCCTATGTGGCGACCGGGCGGGAACTTCAATAATATTCCACCCAAGAGTCTGATTCGGCTCTATGACCCCATTCCGGAAAGCTTTTTCCGATCCAAATGGGGCACCGATGCGCCATAGGCCCATCGGGTAACCATGCGGAGCCAAAAAATGCGTTTTTGACCCCCTACGCTCATACGGAATGAAGATGCGTCAAAATCATCTTTCGACGGCGTCAACTTAAGAATAATTTCAGACCATATTCATATAGGTGCGACCATACCAGCACTAGTGCTCTGGATCCCATCAGAACTCCGTAATTAAGCGTGTTTGAGATAGAGTAGTACTGGGATGGGTGACCTCCTGGGAAGTCCTCGTGTTGTACCCTTTTTTTAACCTGTCATATCTTTTTTTTTTCTAGCTCTTCGCCACGGCCTACGAACCACTTGCAGTGTTGGCTCATCGCGCATCGAGCGATGAAAAACGCATCGTGGGACCCATGAAGTCATTCGGGGTGTCCTATATGGCGACCGGGAGGAAACTTCAATAATTTTCCACCCACGAGTCCGATTCGGCTCTATGATCCCATTCCGGAAAACTTTTTTTGAGCCGGATGGGGCACCTATGCGCCATAGGCCGATCGGGCGGCCATGCGGAGCGAAGAAATGAATTTTTGACCCCCCTATTCTCTTTAAGAATAAAGATGCGTCAAAATCATCTTTCCACTCCGTCAACTTAAGAATAATTTCATACTATATTCATATGGGTGCGACCATTCCAGCACTAGTGCACCGAATCCCATCAGAACTCCGTAGTTAAGCATGCTTGGGCGAGAGTAGTATAGGGATGGTAGACCTCCTGGGAAGTCCTCGTGTTGCACCCTTTTTTTAACCTGTTATCTCTTTTTTTTCTAGCTCTTCACCACGGTCTACGAACCACTTGCGGTGTTGGCTCGCCGCGTATCGAGCGATGAAAGATGCATCGTGGGACCCATGAAGTCATCCGGAGTGTCCAATGTGGCGACCGGGCGGGAACTTCAATAATTTTCCACCCACGAGTCCGATTCGGCTCTATGACTCCATTCCGGAAAGCTTTTTCCGAGACGGATTGGGCACCGATGCGCCATAGGCCCATCGGCCGGCCATGCGGATCCAAAAAATGCATTTTTTACCCCATACGCTATTTCGGAATGAAGATGCGTCAAAATTATCTTTCCACGCCGTCAACTTAAGAATAATTTAAAACTTTATTCATATGGGTGCGACCATTCCAGCACTAGTGCACCGGATCCCATCAGAACTCCTTAGTTAAGTATGCTTGGGCGAGAGTAGTACTGGGATGGGTGACCTCTTGGGATGTCCTCGTGTTGCACCCTTTTTTAACCTGTCATCTTTTTTTTTCTAGCTCTTCGCCACGGCCTACGAACCACTTGCGGTGTTGGCTCGCCGCGCATCGAGCGATGAAAGCCGCATCGTGGGACCCATGAAGTCATCCGGGGTGTCCTATGTGGCGACCGGGCGGGAACTTCAATAATTTTCCACCCACGACTCTGATTCGGCTCTATGACCTCATTCCAGAAAGCTTTTTCCGAGCCGGATGGGGCACCGTTGCGCCATAGGCCCATCGGCCGGCCATGCGGAGCAAAAAAATGCATTTTTGACCCCCTACGCTCTTTCAGAATGAAGATGCGTCAAAATCATCTCTCCACGGCGTCAACTTAAGAATAATTTAAGACCATATTCATACGGGTGCGACCATACCAGCACTAGTGCACCGGATCCCATCAGAACTCCGCAGTTAAGTATGCTAGGGCGAGAGTAGTAAATGAATGGGTGATCTCCTGGGAGGTCCTCGTGTTGCACCCTTTTTTTTAACCTGTCATATCTTTTTTTTCTAGCTCTTCGCCATGGCCTACGAATCACTTGCGGTGTTGGCTCGCCGCGCATCAAGCGATTAAAGTCGCATCGGGGGACCCATGAAGTCATCCGGGGTGTCCTATGTGGCGACCGGGCGGGAACTTCAGTAATTTTCCACCCAGGAGTCCGATTCGGCTCCATGACCCCATTCCGGAAAACTTTCAAGAGTAGTACTGGGATGGGTGACCGCCTGGGAAGTCCTCGTGTTGCACCCTTTTTTTAACCTGTCATCTCTTATTTTTTTCTAGCTCTTCGCCACGGCCTACGAACCACTTGCGGTGTTGGCTCGCCACGCATCGAGCGATGAAAGCCGCATCGTGGGACCCATGAAGTCATCCGGGGTGTCCTATGTGGCGACTGGGCGGGAACTTCAATAACTTTCCACCCAGGAGTCCGATTCGGCTCTATGATCCCATTACGGAAAGCTTTTTCCTAGCTGGATGAGGTTCGGTCAACTCGACCTACGTCTTTCGGAATGAAGATGCGTCAAAATCTTCTCTCCACGACGTCAACTTAAGAATAATTTCAGACCATATTCATACTTGTGCGACCCTACCAGCACTAGTGCACCGAATCCCATCAGAACTCCGCAGTTAAGCGTGCTTGGGCGAGACTAGTACTGGATGGGTGACCTCTTGGGAAGTCCTCGTGTTGCACCCTTTTTTTAACCTGTCATCTCTTTTTTTTTTCTAGCTCTTCGCCACGGCCTACGAACCACTTGCGGTGTTGGCTCGTCGCACATCGAGCGATGAAAGCCGCATCGTGGGACCCCTGAACTCATCTGAGGTGTCCTATGTGGCGATCGGGCGGGAACTTCAATAACTTTCCACCCAGAAGTCTGATTTGGCTCTATGACCCCATTCCGAAAAGCTTTTTCTGAGCCGGATGGGACACCGATGCGCCACAGGCCCATCGGCAGTCCATGCGTAGCCAAAAAATGCATTTTTGACCCCCTACGCTCTTTCGGAATGAAGATGCGTCAAAATCTTCTCTCCACGCCGTCAACTTAAGAATAATTTCAGACCATATTCATACGGGTGTGACCATACCAGCACTAGTGCACCGGATCCCATCAAAACACCGCAGTTAAGCGTGCTTGGGCGAGAGTAGTACTCGAATGGGTGACCTCTTGGGAATTCCTCGTGTTGCACCCTTTTTTTAACCTGTCATCTTTTTTTTATTTTTCTAGCTCTTCGCCATGGCCTACGAACCACTTGCGGTGGTTGCTCACCGCACATCGAGCGATGAAAGCCGCATCGTGGGATTCATGATGTCATCCGGGGTGTCCTATGTGGCGACCGGGCGGGAACTTCTGTAACTTTCCACCCAGGAGTCTGATTCGGCTCTATGACCCCATTCCGGAAAGCTTTTTCCGAGCCAGATGGGGCACCGATGCGCCATAGGCCCATCGGCCGGCCATGCATAGGCAAAAAATGTATTTTTGAGCCCCTATGCTCTTTCGGAATGAAGATGCGTCAAAATCATCTCTCCACGCCGTCAACTTAAGAATAATTTCAGACCATATTCATACGGGTGCGACCATACCAGCACTAGTGCACCGGATCCTATCAGAACTCCGCAGTTAAGCGTGCTTGGGCGAGAGTAGTATTGGGAAGGGTGTCCTCGTGGGAAGCCCTCGTGTTGCACCCTTTTTTTAACATGTCATCTCTTTTTTTTTCTAGCTCTTCGCCACGGCCTATGAACCACTTACGGTGTTGGCTCGCCGCGCATCGAGCGATGAAACCCGCATCGTGTGACCCATGAAGTCATCCGGGGTGTCGTATGTGGAGACCGGGCGGGAACTTTAATAACTTTCCATCCAGGAGTCTGATTCGGCTCTATGACCCAATTCCGAAAAGATTTTTCTGTGCTGGATGGGGCACCGATGCATCATAGGCCCATCGGTCAGCCTTGCGGAGCCGAAAAATGCATTTTTGAACCCCTACGCTCTTTCAGAATGAAGATGCGTCAAATTTATCTCTCCACGCCGTCAACTTAAGAATAATTTCAGACCATATTCATATGGGTGCGACCCTACCAGCAATAGTGCACCGGATCTTATCAGAACTCCGCAGTTAAGCGTGCTTGGGGGAGAGTAGTACTGGGATGGGTGACCTCCTGGGAAGTTCTCGTGGTGCACCCTTTTTTTAACCTGTCATCTCTTTTTTTTTTTTCTAGCTTTTCGCCACGGCCTACGAACCACTTGCGGTGTTGGCTCGCCACGCATCGAGCGATGAAAGCCGCATCGTGGGACCCATGAAGTCATCCGGGGTGTCCAATGTGGCGACTGGGCGGGAACTTCAATAACTTTCCACCCAGGAGTCCGATACGGCTCTATGATCCCATTCCGAAAAGCTTTTTCCTAGCTGGAAGGGGTACCTATACGCCATAAGCCCATCGGCCAGCCATGCGTAGCCGAAAAATGCATTTTTGACCCCCTACGCTCTTTCGGAATGAAGATGCGTCAAAATCTTCTCTCCACGCCGTCAACTTAAAAATAATTTCAGACCATATTCATATGGGTGCGACGATACTAGCACTAGTGCATCGGATCCCATTAGAACTCTGCAGTTATGCGTGCTTGGGCGAGAGTAGTACTGGGATGGGTGACCTCCTATGAAGTCCTCGTGTTGCACCCTTTTTTTAACCTGTCATCTATTTTTTTTTTCTAGCTCTTCGCCACGGCCTACGAACCACTTGCGGTGTTGGATCGTCGCGCATCGAGCGGTGAAAGCCGCATCGTGGGACCCATGAAGTCATCCGGGGTGTCCTATGTGGCGACCAGGCGGGAACTTCAATAATTTTCCACCCACGAGTCTGATTCGTCTCTATGACCCCATTCCGGAAAGCTTTTTTCGAGCCGGATGGGGCACCGATGCGCCATAGGCCCATCGGCCGGCCATGCGGAGCCAAAAAATGCAATTTTGACCCCCATACACTCTTTCGGAATGAAGATGCGTCAAAATCATCTTTCCACGCCGTCAACTTAAGAATAGTTTCAGACCATATTCATACGGGTGCGACCATACCAGAACTAGTGCACCGGATCCCATCAGAACTCCGTAGTTAAGTGTGCTTGGGCGAGAGTAGTACTGGGATGGGTGACCTCCTGGGAAGTCCTCGTGTTGCATCATTTTTTTAACCTATCATCTCTTCTTTTCTTTTTTTCTAGCTCTTCGCCACGGTCTACGAAACACTTGCGGTGTTGGCTCGCCATGCATCGAGCGATGAAACCCGCATCGTGTGACCCATGAAGTCATCCGGGGTGTGTTATGTGGCGACCGGGTGGGAACTTCAATAACTTTCCATCCAGGAGTCCGATTCGGCTCTATGACCCTATTTTGAAAAGTTTTTCTGAGCCGGATGGGGCACCGATGCGCCGTAGGCCCATCGGTCGGCCATGTGGAGCCAAAAATATGCATTTTTGAACCCCTACGCTCTTTCAGAATGAAGATGCGTCAAAATCTTCTCTCCACATCGTCAACTTAAGAATAATTTCAGACCATATTCATACTGGTGCGACCATACCAGCATTAGTGCACCGGATCTCATCAGAACTCCGCAGTTAAGTATGCTTTTGCGAGAGTAATACTAGGATGGGTGACCTCCTGGGAAGTCCTCGTGTTGCACCCTTTTTTTAATCTATCATTTCTTTTTTTTTTTCTAGCTCTTCGCCTCGGCCTATGAACCACTTGCGGTGTTGGCTCGCCGCTCATCGAGTGATGAAAGCCGCATCTTGGGACCCATGAAGTCATCCGGGGTGTCCTATGTGGCGACCGGATGGAAACTTCAATAACTTTCCATGTAGGAGTCTGATTCGGCTCTATGACCCCATTCCGAAAAGCTTTTTTCGAGCCGTATGGGGCAACGATGCGCCATAGGCCCATCGGCCGGCCATGCGTAACCAAAAAATGTATTTTTGACCCCCTAAGGTCTTTTAGAATGAAGATGCGTCAAAATCATCTCTCCACGCCGTCATCTTAAGAATAATTTCAGACCATATTCATACGGGTGCGACCATACCAGCACTAGTGCACCGGATCCCATCATAACTCTACAGTTAAACGTGCTTGGGCGAGAGTAGTACTGGGATGGGTGACCTCCTGGGAAGTCCTCGTATTGCACCCTTTTTTTACCTGTCACCTCTCTTCTTTTTTTTTTTCTAGCTCTTCGCCACGGCCTACGAACCACTTGCGGTGTTGGCTCGCCATGCATCGAGCGATGAAAGCCACATCGTGGGACCCATGAAGTCATCCGGGGTGTCCTATGTGGCGACCGGGCGGGAACTTCAATAACTTTCCACCCAGGAGTCCGATTTGGCTCTATGACCCCATTCCGGAAAGCTTTTTTCGAGTCGGATGGGATACCTATATGCCATAAGCCCATCGGCCAGCCATGCGTAGCCAAAAAAAGCATTTTTGACCCCCTACGCTCTTTCGGAATGAAGATGCGTCAAAATCTTCTCTCCACGCCGTCAACTTAAAAATAATTTCAGACCATATTCATACGGGTGCGACCATACTAGCACTAGTGCATCAGATCCCATCAGAACTCCGCAGTTATACGTGCTTGGACGAGAATAGTACTGAAATGGGTGTCCTCCTAGGAAGCCCTCGTGTTGCACCCTTTTTTTAACATGTCATCTCTTTTTTTTTTTCTAGCTCTTCTCCACGGCCTACGAACCACTTGCGGTGTTGGCTCGCCGCGCATCGAGCGATGAAACCCGCATCGTGTGACCCATGAAGTCATCCGGGGTGTCCTATGTGGCCATGCATAGCAAAAAATTGCATTTTTGACCCCCTACGCTCTTTTAGAATGAAGATGCATAAAAATCATCTCTCAACGCCGTCAACTTAAGAATAATTTCAGACTATATTCGTACGGGTGCGACCATACCCGCACAAGTGCACCGGATCCCATCAGAACTCTGCAATTAAGCATGCTTGGGCGAGAGTAGTACTGAGATGGGTGACCTCCTGGGAAGTCCTCGTGTTACACCCTTTTTTTAACCTGTCATCTCTTCTTCTTTTTTTCTAGCTCTTCGCCACGGCCTACGAACCACTTGCGGTGTTGGCTCGCCATGCATCGAGCAATGAAAGCAGCATCGTGGGACCCATGATGTCATCCAGGGTGTCCTATGTGGCGACCGGGCTAGAACTTCAATAACTTTCCACCCAGGAGTCCGATTCGGCTTTATGACCCCAATCCGGAATACTTTTTCCGAGCCGGATGGGGCATCGATGCACCATAGGCCCATCGGCCTGCCATGCAGAGCCAAAAAATGCATTTTTGACCCCCTACGCTCTTTCAGATTAAAGATGCGTCTGTTGCAAATCTATTTTTATGGCTTATGTTTTGATGATTGACAAACACTAGTTCTCTTGAACTGCTTGTTGCTTCTAACGTTTAAAGAATCAATGATCGGACAAACAAGACGAAACCAATTCAGGATTGCGTAGGTTTAGGGTTGAGTCAGTCTGTACTTTTATTTTTTCACTTCTTGAGTCTACTTCTAATGGTCAAAGAGACTTATGCTAAGTAACCCTTCACACACACACTTGAGAGACTTAGAATTTCTGTTTTTACTCATATCGGCCAGGACGATTTTTTCTATCGGCCTGGACGATCAGGCTCAAAACAGAAAGTCTAAATAAGGATTCTTAATTAAGGCAGCCGACATTATCATATCGGCCTAGACGATACGTGTATCGGCCAGGACGATCTTCTCAAAATAGAAAGAAGTTGCCTCCATAGACAATTAAGGTATACTGTATTTTTATATTATCGGCCAGGACGATCTTGTATCGGCCTGGACGATATTCACAAATTATGCCTTAATTGTTCAAGAAATCAAGGGAGTAATTAAGGGTAATTAATATGATCATATCGTCATGGACGATCGCATGATCGGCCAGGACGATCCAATCAAAAACCTTAAGTTACTTCAGGACGATAAATATCGGCCAGCTCGTATCCAGGGCTATTGTCAGGACGATTTACCTCTAGTTTGAACTGATCGGCCAGGATGATCGTGAGATCGGCCTGGACGATCAAGCCAAATTTCAATTATTCTGTTTTGCATCCAGGGCGATGCTCTAGCCGATCTTCTTTAATTTGTACTGATCGGCTAGGCCGATGTCCATATCGGCCTGGACGATAAAGTAGGCAACTTGCAATTAATGAGCTCCTTCGAAGCTCTTCTATTTAAGAGCTCATGTTCAACATTTTAAAGGACCTTTGGCTGCTGCCTTGACCTGAGAAGACCTTGAGGAGAGAAAGAGAGAGAGGGAGAGAGAAAGAGGATCTTGTGAGGGGGAGCTTGTGAGGGGATTCATAAGGGTTGCTTCAAGGATCGCTCAGCTTGTTCTTCGTCTAGAGTTTCTCGTCCGTGGAAGGGTCGATAGAGGTAAGGAGTTAGCTTTTGGTTGTGGTTCTCTGCCAGCTTAAGGACGAAGCAAAAGGAGGTAGGTTCTCTGCCTTGCCGGGGTGGCAAAAAGGAGGTTCTTATGAGGGCTTCTCCGTCTAGCCGTGGGGGCTAAAGGAGAGTCACGTTTTTGTAGTGCAATACTTGCAGGGTGCCTCCAAGGAGTGGACATAGGTCGAGTTGGCCGAACCACTACAAACTCGGTGTGTTCTTTTCTTATTATCGCTTCCGCATTTATTTAATTTTTGCACTTTGTTTATAGCATGATTTTGGTTTGTGTTTTTTTATTCTTTGTGAAATTTTTAAAATATCAATTCACCCCCCCCCCCCTCTTGGTTAGCTTGGGCCAATTCTATAGGGCTTAACATCCCTAACAAACTTTTAAGTGGTATCAGAGCACTTTCTAGTGTCATCTGAGCACTTTTAAGTGGTATCAGAGCGGGATTTGAAAATTAAAGTTTGAAAACTTTTTGAATTAAATCCATGGCTAACCTTGGGAATCGTAACACTACGAAAGGGTATTATATTACCCGACCTCCCCTGTTCGATAACCTACCTTTTAATTTTTGGAAAACTCGCATGTCAACGTTTTTACAATCTACTGATTATCGCATTTGTATGCTTATTCAAGTAGGATATTCTCCACCTTCTCGTGAAATTAATGGTGTTAAAACTGAAATTTCTTTTACTGAATGGACTTTTGATGAACGAGATTTAGCTCAATTAAATGCAAAATGTTTGAACTGCTTTTTCTGTGCTTTAAAATCTGAGGATTACATGCGTGTCTCAACTTGCAAAACTGGTAAAGAGATTTAGGATAAATTATGCATCACCTATGAAGGTATTAATGAAGTTAAATAATCCTGTTTGAACATTCTCTTGCATGACTACGAACTTTTTTGTATGAAACCTCATGAATCGATTTCTGACATGTACACTAGATTCACTCAGATAGTTACTTCACTGCATGCACTAGGAAAAGAACTTTCAAACTATGAAAAAGTTAACAAGATTTTAAGATGCTTGCCTTCGTCTTATAATGTTAAATCACTGCAATCACTGAATCTAAGGATTTGAACACCTATTCTATTGATAACTTACTTAGCTCACTCATTGCTTACGAGCAAGGGGTGAATCAAAGAAATCTTGATGCAGGTGAGAAGAAAAAGGAGAAAACAATTGCACTAAAGGCGCACAAATCGGATTTTGAATCTTCCGGGTTTGATAGCGATGAAGTTGCCTTCATCACAAGGCAATTCAAAAGCTTTCTAAGGAAGAAGCAAAAGCAACATCAAAGTTGGAGAAAAGGTAAGGATCATAAACATGTTAAAGAATATTCTGATGTTGTTTGTTTTGAGTGTAGGAAGCCTGGATACTTTCAAAGCCTGGATAAAGCATTTATCACATGATTTTGATTTTGTGTTGTGGATTATTCTTCCCTATGTTAGAGAGAAAGCTCATATTCTCTAATATTTGGAGGATATACTCACAACTAAGTTTTTTTAAAGGGTATATTAAAGAGTTTCTAGCTTGCAAGAGTTAAAAAGGAAAAAGGCCAATAAAGCCAAATTGAAAAGAAATCTATATACACAAAAGTGTATCAAAAATCAAAAGATGCTTAAAGAGCCAATCAAAGTGATAAGAGGCATAAAATGAGCCCACTAAATGCAAGCTATCCTCTCTTTTCTACAACTCTTAAAACTTAGAGAACTCATTGATTATGTGATACTTTCAAAGGCTTGATTTCAATTTCCATGATTGAGAAAAATTACTTTGTTTTATTAACTATGAGATATTTTCTTTGTAAACAAGTCTTAAATGGATCTTCTTATCATATTTAGTTATTCTGAGTTAGGCCGC
The DNA here is from genome assembly GCA_016618105.1 of Dendrobium huoshanense. NCBI lineage: Eukaryota > Viridiplantae > Streptophyta > Magnoliopsida > Asparagales > Orchidaceae > Dendrobium > Dendrobium huoshanense. The sequence goes on from CM028354.1 coordinate 9,996,084, forward strand.
TGTTTTTTAAAAGAATTTTGTACCCTGAAGGATGTCCGATCTAGGGTTAACAAAATCAGATATTCTACCTTTGTCTGATTAGGATTAGCTAAACTCCTTGATCTTATGAAACTCTAAAAGTTTATCTTTTTGAAAAATTTCTCATATGATGCCTCCATAAAAAAAAAAAAAAAAAAAAAGAAAAATTAAAATCCAAAAATATTTATTTTTCCCTTTTTTATTTTCCTTGTGTTTTTTATTTTATGTTTGTTTTTCTTTTGTTTTATTCTTGAGGGCCTTGATCATCACCATCTTTGTTATGCTTCAAATTCTAGACACATCGTCCTGGCTGATAACTTTATCGATCATATCATCCTGGATGATAGGACAAATTCTCTTCAACATCCATCTGCTGAACTTTTCTGTGCTTGCTGTCTCTGATCGTCCTGGACGATCCTAGATCGTCCTGGATGATATGATCGAACTCTGGTGAAATCTTGATGATAGTCCTGGCCGATAGAATATTTTGTCTGGCCGATGCAATTTTTGTGCATCGTCCTAGCCGATACACTGGATCGTCCTGGACGATCCACGTGTCAGCACGTTTGAATCTTTAAATTTGGCCCCGGACGATCCATTATTGGACAATCGGCCGGGCCGATCCACTGTTCGTCCTGGACGATACACGTGGTAGTGATTTAAAATGTTTTAACTTTGGCCGGTACAATCAATTATTATGCATCGTCTTGGACGATACACCTAATCGGCCCGGACGATCTGCTTTTTTAACCATCGTCCGGCCTGACTCCTCGGGACGATCGCCTGTGTCTAATCGTCCTGGCCGATATATTATCGGCCCGGAAGATTTGACTATCTTTTTGACCAATCAGCCTGTACGCAATTATTGAGCCATATCGGCCTGGACGATTCTACGATCGGCCAGAACGATATGGCCGTTTCTTTAAATTCAGGCCGTTCCGGCCATGGTTTTTCACTTTCGACACTTTCTCCTCTTGTGTTTTCTTGCTAACTCCTCTCTATGGCTGGGGGGAAACGTGTCCGACTCGCCTGGTTCAATGCTCAGTTTACCACGCTTGCCAGCTACTTTCAGTAGCCACCTCCACCACCTCCATTTGATGATCAGGATCCCTCATTCTTTTAGTGTGTGCTTTCTGTTGTTTGTTTCCTGTTTTATTTTTTTTGTAGTTTGCTTTTTAGTCGTTATTTATTTTTTTTTCTTCTTTTGTATCTGGACCCTCTTTTTGTGATGACAAAAGGGGGAGTAGTGTGTGGTTGGAAAAGTTATTTGAAACTTTGAAAGTCTAATGAACCTTTTTGGATATTTTCCTACTTGTGTTTGCCATCATAAAAAAGGGAGAGATTGTTGCAAATCTATTTTCATGGCTTATGTTTTGATGATTGACAAACCATAGTTCTCATGGACTGCTTGTTGCTTCTAACGTTTCAGGAATCAAAGATCGGACGAACAAGACGAAACCAATTCAGGATTGAGTAGGTTTAGGGTTGAGTCAGTCTGTACTTTTGTTTTTTCACTTCTTGAGTCTACTTGTAATGGTCAAAGAGACTGATGCTAAGTAACCCTTCACACACACACTTGAGAGACTTAGAATTTCTATTTTTACTCATATCAGCCAGGACGATTTTTTCTATCGGCCTGGACGATCAGGCTCAAAACAGAAAGTCTAAATAAGAATTCTTAATTAAGGCAGCCGACAATATCATATTGGCCTGGACGATACGTGTATCGGCCAGGACGATCTTCTCAAAATAGAAAGAAGTTGCCGCCATAGACAATTAAGGTATACTGTATTTTTATATTATCGGCCAGACGATCCTGTATCGGCCTGGACGATATTCATAAATTATGCCTTAATTGTTCAGGAAATCAAGGGAGTAATTAAGGATGATTGATACAATCATATCGTCTTGGACGATCGCAGGATCGGCCAGGACAAACTAGTCAAAAACCTTAAGTTACTTCAGGACGATAAATATCAGCCAGCTCGTATCCAGGATTATTGTCAGGATAATTTACCTCTGGTTTGAACTGATCGGCCAGGACGATCGTGAGATCGGCCTGGACGATCAAGCCAAATTTCAATCGTCCTGTTTTGCATCCAGGGCAATGCTTTGGACGATCTTCTTTAATTTGTACTGATCGGACAGGCCGATATCCATATCGGCCTGGACGATAAAGTCGGCAACTTGCAATTCATGAGCTCCTTTGAAGCTCTTCTATTTAAGAGCTCATGTTCAACGTTTTGAAGGACCTTTGGCTGCTGCCTTGACCTGAGAAGACCTTGAGGAGAGGGAGAGAGAGAGGATCTTGTGAGGGGGAGCTTGTGAGGGGATTCACAAGGGTTGCTTCAAGGATCGCTCTGCTTGTTCTTTGTCTAGAGTTTCTCGTCCGTAGAAGGGTCGGTAGAGGTAAGGAGTTAGCTGGTTGTGGTTCTTTGCCAGCTTCAGGAGGAAGCAAGAGGAGGTAGGTTCTCTGAATTGCCGGGGTGGAAAAAAGGAGGTTCTTGGGAGGGCTTCTCCGCCTAGCCATGGGGGCTAAAGGAGAGTCACGTTTTTGTAGTGCAATACTTGGAGGGTGCCTCCAAGGAGTGGATGTAGGTCGAGTTGACCGAACCACTATAAACTCGGTGTGTTCTTTTCTTATTATCGCTTCCACATTTATTTAATTTCCGCACTTTGTTTGTAGCGTGATTTTGGTTTGTGTTTTTCATTTTTTGTGAAATTTTTAAAATACCAATTCACCCCCACCCCCTCTTGGTTAGCTTGGGCCTATTCTATAGTGCGTAACATCCCTAGCAAACTTTCAAGTGGTATCAGAGCACTTTCTAGTGTCATCTGAGCACATTCAGCGTCAAAATCATTTCTCCACGCCGCCAACTTAAGAATAATTTTAGACCATATTCATACGGGTGAGACCATACCAACACTAGTGCATCGGATCCCATCAGAACTCCGTAGTTAAGCGTGCTTGGGCGAGAGTAGTACTGGGATGGGTGACCTCCTGGGAAGTCCTCGTGTTGCACCCTTTTTTTAACGTGTCATCTCTTTTTTTTTTTGCTAGCTCTCCTCCATGGCCTATGAACCACTTGCGGTGTTGGCTCGCCGTGCATCGTGCAATGAAACCCGCATCGTGGGACCCATGAAGTCAACCCGGGTGTCCTATGTGGCGACCGGGCGGGAACTTCAATAACTTTCCACCCATAAGTCTGATTCGGCTCTATGACCCCATTTCGACAAGCTTTTTCTGAACCGGATGGGGCACTGATGCGCCATAGGCCCATCGATCGGCCATGCGGAGCCAAAAAATGCATTTTTGAACCCCTACGCTCTTTCAGAAAAAAGATGCGTCAAAATCTTCTCTCCACGCCGTCAACTTAAGAATAAGTTCAGACCATATTCATACGGGTGCGACCATACCAGCACTAGTGCACCGGATCCCATCAGAACTTCGCAGCTAAGCGTGCTTGGGTGAGAGTAGTACTGGGATGGGTGACCTCCAGGGAAGTTCTCGTGTTGCACTCTTTTTTTAACCTGTCATCTCTTTTTTTTTTTGCTAGCTCTTCGCCTTGGTCTACGAACCACTTGTGGTGTTGGCTCGCCGCGCATCGAGCGATGAAACCCAAATCGTGGGACCCATGAAGTTATCCAGGGTGTCCTATGTGGCGACCGGGCGAGAACTTCAATAACTTTCCACCAAGGAGTCCGATTCGGCTCTATGACCCCATTCCAAAAAGGTTTTTCTGAGCCGGATGGGGCATCGATCCGCCCTAGGCCCATCGGTCGGCAATGCAACGCCAAAAAAATGCATTTTTGACCCCCTACGCTCTTTCGGAATGAAGATGCATCAAAATCTTCTTTCCACGCCGTCAACTTAAGAATAATTTCAGACCATAATCATACGGGTGCGACCATACAAGCACTAGTGCACCGGATCCCATCAGAATTCCACAGTTAAGCGTGCTTGGGCGAGAGTAGTACTGGGATTGGTGACCTCCTGGGAAGTCCTCATGTTACACCCTTTTTTTAACCTGTCATCTCTTTTTTTTTCTAGCTCTTCGCCACGTCCTACGAACCACTTGCAGTGTTGGCTCGCCGCGCATCGAGCGATGAAACCCGCATCGTGGGACCCATGAAGCCATCCGGGGTGTCCTATGTGGCGACCGGGCGGGAAATTCAATAACTTCCACCCAGGAGTCCGATTCGGCTCTAAGACCCCATTCCAAAAAGCTTTTTCTGAGCCGGATGGGGAACCGATGCGCCATTGGCCCATCGTTCGGCCATGCGGAGCCAAAAAATGCAATTTTGACCCCCTACACTCTTTCGGAATGAAGATGCATCAAAATCTTCACTCCACGCCGTCAACTTAAGAATAATTTCAGACCATATTCATACTGATGCGACAATACCAACACTAGTGCACCGGATCCCATCAGAACTCCGCAGTTAAGCGTGCTTGGGTGAGAGTAGTACTGGGATGGGTGACCTCATGGGAAGTCCTCATGTTGCACCCTTTTTTAACCTATCATCTCTTGTTTTTTTCCTAGCTATTCGCCACGGCCTACGAACCACTTACGATGTTGGCTCGCCGCGATTCGAGCGATGAAAGCCGCATCGTGGGACCCATGAAGTCGTCCGGGGTGTCTTATGTGGCAACCAGGCGAGAACTTCAATAACCTTCTACCCAAGAGTCCTATTCGTCTCTATGATACCATTCTGGAAAGCTTTTTCCAAGCCGGATGGGGCACCGATGCACCATAGGCCCATCGGCCAACCATGCGTAGCCAAAAAATGCATTTTTGACTCCCTACGCTCTTTAAGAATAAAGATGCGTAAAAATCATCTCTCCACGCCGTCAACTTAAGAATAATTTCATTCCATATTCATATTGGTGCAACCTGTTGCAAATCTATTTTTCATGTCTTATGTTTTGATGATTGACAAACACTGTTTCTCTTAGACAACTTGTTGCTTCTAACTTTTCAGGAATCGACGATCGGACAATTTAAAAGGAGCCAAGTTCAGGAATGCGTAGGTTTAGGGTTGAGTTAGTCTGTACTTTTGTTTTTTACCTTTTGAGTCCACTTGTAATAGTCAAAGAGACTGATGCTTTGTAACCCTTCACACACACACTTGAGAGACTTAGAATTTCTGTTTTTACTCATATCGGCCAGGACGATTTCTTTGATCGGCCTGGATGATCAGCTTAAAACAGAAAGTCTAATTAAGGATTCTTAATTAAGGCAGCCGACGTTAACAGATCGTCCTGGACGATACGTGTATCGACTAGGATGATAAGCTCAAAATAGAAAGAAGTAGCCGCCATAGACAAGTATGGTATACTGTATCTTTAAATTATCGGCCAGGACGATCCTCGGATTGGCCAGGACGATATTCACAAATTATGCCATAATTGTTCAGGAAATCAAGGAAGTAATTAAGGATGATTGATACGATCATATCGTCCTGGACGATCGAAAGATCGGCCAGGCCGATATAGTCAAAAACCTTAAGTTACTTCAGGACGATCAATATCGGCCAGCCCGTATTCAGGGCTATTGTCAGGACGATTTTCCTCTGATTTGAACTGATCGGCAAGGACGATCGTGAGATCGGCCTGGACGATCAAGCTATTTTTCAATCGTCCAGTTTTACTTCCAGGGCTATGCTCTGGCCGATCTTCATTGATTTGTACTGATCGGCCAGGCCGATGTCCATATCGGCCTGGACGATATTGTCGGCAACTTGCAATTAATGAGCTCTTTTGAAGCTCTTCTATTTAAGAGCTCTTGTTCAACGTTTTCAAAAACCTTTAGCTGCTACCTTGACCTGAGAAGACCTTGAGGAGAGAAAGAGAGAGAGAGGAGAGAGAGAGGATCTTGTGAGGGGGAGCTTGTGATGGGTTTTCACAAGGGTTGCTTCAAGGATCTCTCTGCGTCGTCTTCGTCTAGAGTTTCTCGTCCGTGGAAGGGTCGGTAGAGGTAAGGAGTTTTGCTTTTGGTTCTGGTTCTCTGCCAGCTTCAGGAGGAAGCAAAAGGAGATAGGTTCTCTACCTTGCCGGGGTGGCAAAAAGGAGATTCTTGTGAGGGTTTCTCCACCTAGCCGTGGGGGCTAAAGGAGAGTCACTTTTTGTAGTGCAATACTTGGAGGGTGCCTCCAAGGAGTGGACGTAGGTCGAGTCGACCGAACCACTATAAATTTCTGTGTTCTTTTTCTTGCTTCCGCACTTTTAAATTCCGCACTTTTTTGGTGTGATTTGGTTTATGTGATTTTATTTCTTTGTTTAAAAAGAAGTTTTTAAAATACCAATTCCCCCCCCCCCCTCTTGGTTAGTTTGGGACTAAGTTCATAGGGCTTAACATCCCCATCGAACTTTCAAGTGGTATCAGAGCTTAATTCGAAAATTAAAGTTTGAAAACTTTTTGAATTTGATCCATGTCTAACTTTGGGAATCGCAACACTACGGAAGGGTATTCTATTACCCGACCTCCTCTGTTCGATAACCTACCTTTTGATTTTTGGAAAACTCGCATGTCAACTTTTTTACAATCTACTGATTATCGCATGTGGATGCTTATTCAAGAAGGTTATTCTCCACCTTCTCGTGAAATTAACGGTTTTAAAACTGAAGTTGCTTTTACCGAATGGACTTATGATGAACGAGATTTAGCTCAATTAAATGCGAAATGTTTGAATTGTTTTTTCTATGCTTTGAAATCTGAGGATTACATGCGTGTCTCAACTTGCAAAACTGGTAAAGAAATTTGGGATAAATTGTGCATTACTTATGAAGGCACTAATGAAGTTAAACAATCCCGTTTAAACATTCTCTTGCATGACTACGAACTTTTTCTTATGAAACCTCATGAATCAATTTCTGACATGTACACTAGGTTTACTCAGATTGCTACTTCATTGCATGCACTAGGAAAAGAACTTTCAAACTATGAAAAAGTTAACAAGATTTTGAGATGCTTGCCTTCGTCTTATGATGCAAAAATTACTGCAATCACTGAATCTAAAGATTTGAACACCTATTCTATTGATAACTTGCTTGGCTCACTCATTGCTTACGAGCAAGGGGTGAATCAAAGAAATCTTGATGCAGGTGAGAAGAAAAAGGAGAAAACAATTGCATTGAAGGCACACAAATCGGATTCTGAATCTTCCGGGTCTGAAAGCGATGGAGTTGCCTTCATCACAAGGCAATTCAAAAGCTTTCTAAGGAAGAAACAAAAGCATCATCAAAGTTGGAGAAAAGGTAAGGATCATAAACATATTAAAGGATCTTCTGATGTTGTTTGTTTTGAATGCAGAAAGCCTGGACATGTGAGAACTGATTGCTTTAAGCTTAGAGATCAATCAAGCAAAGAACAAATTGATGAGAAAGCAAAGTCTAAGAAGGACAAAAAAAAACAAAGGAGCTTTTGGGCAGAATCTGGTACTGATTCTTCTAAGACTGAACCAGAGGAAGAAACTACAAACTTGTGTTTCATGGGAAAAGATCAAATTGATCAAGAAGAGGTATGTGAACTTTCATACGATCAACTTCTTGAAGTTTCAGAAAAAATTCATGCATCATATAGGAAATTAAAGAAAACTCATGCTAGCTTGAAATTAGAATTCTTAAATCTACAAAAAGAGCATGAAATTTTGATTAAAGACCATCAAACAATTGATTCAAATCACATGACTTTACTTGATAAATTTGATGAGTTAAATAAAAATCATGGTAAGTTAGTTGAAGAGCATGAAGCATTGAAAATATCACACACATCTCTTGAATCTGATTTTAAGAAGTCAAAAGAAATAGAAAAAAATTTGAGGATTGAAAATGAAGTTTTAGAAAACACAAACTTGAAGATTCAAAATGATTTAGAAGCATGTAAGAAATCTAGGATGACTTCTACTTTTAATCAATTGCCAAAACCTAGAGAAAGACATTATAACTTAAATCACTTAAGAAATCCCTTTCCTGGAGTTAGATGTTTTTCTTGTGGCATGCTAGGACATATCTCACACACTTGCACAATTCACCATAGTTCACATTGGGTGTGGAGACCTAAGATGCATGATCCACAGCATACCACACATGCATTGCATTCTTCTCTTCATAAGAAGGAACCCAAACCTGCTTGGGTTCCTAAAACTAACATTTGATAATTTTGTAGGAAGTCTCTCACAAAAGACCTCGTGAGAGTATGTGGTACCTGGACAGTGGATGCTCTCGACATATGACTGGTGATGCTAGCCAGTTGTTGTATTAGAATCCAGGACTGGAGGCAAGGTTACTCTTGGAGACAACACCACCAGGAAGGTGGTAGGAGCAGGTATAATCGGTAAATCCAAGAACCTTATGATTGAAAATGTTTTTCTTGTAGATGGATTGAAGCACAACTTGCTCAGCATCAGTCAATTCTGTGACAAAGGCTTCATCGTACAATTCTTCACGAATTCATGCATTGTAAGTTTAAGTAACAACACCATTTTACAAGGAAAGAGGGTAAACAACGTCTATATGCTTGATTTAAATAGCATTGAATGTACTGCTTCTTTTTGCTTAAAAACTGTCACTGATGATTCTTGGTTGTGGCACAGGAGGCTTTGTCATGCAAGTATGAAAACCCTTAGGAAAGTGACCCAAAAGGACCTAGTTAGAGGTGTCCCCAAACTTAAGTTTACAAAAGACCACCTTTGTGATGCCTGTCAACTAGGAAAGCAAATTCACTCCTCTTTTCACCCCATAAAGGACATTAGCACCTCTAGACCTTTAGAAGTCCTTCACATGGATTTGTTTGGACCCATTAGCATAGCTAGTTTGGGAGGGAAAGTCTATGGTTTTGTGATTGTTGATGACTACTCGAGGTTCACTTGGACTAGATTTCTTTCACATAAAAATGAGTCTTTTGAGGAGTTTAAAACTTTTTCTACTTGGATTCAGAAGAAGCTAGGGTGTGAGATTTTGACCATCCATAGTGATCATGGGGGAGAGTTTGAAAATGAAAGATTTGGAGATTTTTGTGAGGAAAAGGGGATTAGCCATAATTTTTCAGCCCCTAGGACTCCTCAGCAGAATGGAGTAGCTGAAAGGAAGAACCGGACCTTGGTGGAAGCTGCTAGAGCCATGCTTGTTGAGTATTCACTTCCAAAATACTTTTGGGCTGAAGCAGTTAACACAGCTTTGTTGACCTCATTTTTGTATGAGGTCACTAAGACCCTTCCAGAATCCAGATCTGATCCTAGACCCTAGGATCCACTCTAGACCTTAGGATCCTTCTAGTTCCAAGACCTTAGAGCCTACTCTAGAGCCTAGGATTCCCTTAAATCCTAGATCTTAGAATTCTTCTAGATCTTAGGATCACTCCAACTTCAAATCAATCTCCACCCTTGATCAACCTCAACCTCAAATCAATTCCTATATTTGATCCACTCCAACTTCAATTTGATTCCTACATGTGATCAATTTAAATCTCAAACTCTATCCAATTCAAATTCAAATTAATTCAAATTTCAAACATATCCAAACTTTGACTCAATCCACTTGAGAATCCAAATTTCAACCTAGACTTTGATCCTATCCTTAATCTAGCCTGTACCCTATCCATCCATTAACAATCACAACATGATTGTAAATGGTTTGGATATTTCAATTTTAATTATTCAAACCTGAAATTCATTTCAGAATCCAGAAATGCAGACTCAAATCCTAAGTCTCAAGGCCTTGTCCTAAGGACCCTTTTTAGAGATTTTTCAAACATTTCAAAACCCACTCAAATGGTCTCTGATTCAAGGTCTATCACTTGTAAAGTGATAAGACATGTCTCTAGAGGTTACCCTCCAACTTTTAGCTCATTCTGAGGTCTCTAACCCAAGAATCTGAATTAAAATCCAAACTCTGTAAAACCTTCAAATATTTACAACCTATGCCACTGAACCTAACCCCTTTTAGATCTTGACCCTGGAATCCTCATCAAACCCTCCAATCACCTCCAGACCTTTGATTTTAACCCATTGAGCAGTAAAATGCATTTTCCAGACCCATTTTTGACCATAGTTGATCAATAGGTCAAAATTGACCAAAATACCCCTATGGGGCTCAATTAGGGATTTCAAACCAAATGAGCTCCAAGTTGAATGCAACCACTTTTAACAAATTTCAAATGTCATTTCAAATCTTTTGAACCTATTTCCAACCCTTGGGTCAACCTGGTTGACCAAGTCAACTGGTTTGACCCAAGAGGCCCTTTAAGGGTCCAAACATGTGTTTTGACCCAAATAACCTCTCTAGGCCATCCAACCACTTCCTTTGGACCTGAAATATCATTTCAAACTTGTTGAGCCCAAACCCAGATCCTGGGTCAACCTGGTTGACCAAGTCAACCCAGGTTGACCAAACAGGCCCTTAGGGGCTCAAATAGGGATTTTGGTCAATTTGACCTTCCCAGACCTAGGAACCACCCTCAATGGTCTTCAAATGACTTTTCAAATTTGTCCAGCCCAGACTCACCCATTGGGTCAACCTAGTTGACTCAGTCAACATGGTTTGACCCAATGGACCCTTGTGGTTTTAAATGAACCATTTCAACCTGTTTAACTACGTCAATATCTCCAATTCCTTGAAATCATTCTATTCAAAGCCTTGAATATTTCTAAACCTATTTTGAGTTCAACCCAACTTGGGTTGACCAAGTGAACCCTCAATTCTAGGTCAAAGCTTAATGGCATTTTCTCCCACTCCTTTTAAGCTCTCACTTTGACTTTTAACCCTTGATTAAATCATTCCAAATGATCCTTTACCCCCTCAAATGCCACATCACCAACTTTGACCTAGTTGACTAGTCAAACCAAGTCAACAAAGCCTTAAGCACCTCTTTGAATTAGTCAAACTTCCTATTTGACCTCAAAGAGTATGAGCTTAGGTTTGGAGCCTCTCCAACCTATAGTCATTGATCTCCCACTGCCACCTCAGCACCCTTGACCTTTTGACTGGTCAATTCGGTCAACAAAGGCTTTATGGAGGAGCCCCATGGCCAACTCACATGTGAGCCTCCTTCTCACTAATCTAGGCATCTAGGTTAGCCCTAAGTGAGAGATTAAGCTCTCTAATAGGCTCTCTAACCGAGCTCCACCCCTGGTTTAGCCATAAGTGGCAATGCTCCCCTCCACTCATCCCAAGTCCACCCAATGGGAATAAGGCATGTCCAGCCCTTGCGGCAGCCTTCCAGCTTTCCCAGGGATAGGTGGCATCATCTGGAGAGTCCAGGAGTTGATCCCATCCATCCAATCCAGCCCAGGCCGCTTGAATAGGGAAAAAGGTGACTTTTGAAGCATTGGATCAAAGCACCTTCTCTCACTAACCCTAGCCTCCCAGAGCGAGTTCTTAGTTTGGTTTGGATCTCCAGAGCCTTCTCTACCTCCCCACTACAAAAGCCAAGTGGTTGCACGTCACCGGCGGCGAGTTCTCCGGCGAGTCCACCACCTAGTCCGTCCCAGGCTTGCAGCAGCCGATCCAGGCGTGTTCGAGCTCGATTTTGCGCTGGGAATCTACACTTGGACAGTCTACAAGCTCATCCATCCAGAAATTTCGAAGATCCAACGGTATAATCCCTTAAAACCTTAGATCTAGTTCACATTATTTAGATTTAAATAGCTTCGTGTTTTTAGGGCTTTGGCTGAAACCAATCTTTCCCCATTATTTCTATTCATTCCTACTCTCTAAGTTTAAAATTTCAAGTGATTTGGTCCATCCGATCGGAGAACGAACCAAAAAACGGATTCTAGGGCGTCATTCGCAGTTCGCTGCAGATGTACGTTTTCTAGGCCGTTGATCACGCGATCAACGGTCTAGATCTTGCCGTTCCGCGCCTTGGTTCGACTGTGTATTCGGTTTAGCATTCGATCGATCGACCGGCGAGATCAGGGCCGTCCATTCGGAACAGCGGGATCAAACCTCCGCCGTTTGATCTTCTTCTGCTGAGATCAAACCGCGGGATCTGATCTCAGCCGTTAGATCAAACCCGCGGTTAATCCAACGGCTGCCACGAGCCGCTGACGTGGTTAAGTGGAAACCGCGTGAAGCGGCCCGCGGCCGACGCGTGTCCCCGCCGTCACGCAATTTCGATCCCGCGAATCCGCGCGTGCCGCGTGTCTGACCGCCGCTGTTTAATTAGGGAAATGTATTTTTAATTTGTTTTAATTATTGAAACTTCAAAAAATCATAGTAAATCGAATATAAGGTCAAAAAATGAGTATAATATATCATTCTCTTCAGAATTCTGTCTAGTTTATTTTAAAAATAAAATCAAACCTTTTTATTTATTATTTTACTGGTAATTTGAGAAATACAGAAAAGGGTATTATATTTTTAATTAATTATTTACAAATTATTTTTATCTGAAATTTGGCATGCATGTCTTTGAGTGCATGGCTGATCTCCAGAAAAATTTTCAACATTATTTGAGTAGATTTTGATAGTATTTAGAAATATTGGAGCATATTAATATTTTTTTATATTTAATTAAATATTAAATATTTTGAAAATTATAAGGAAAATCTTTTGTTATTATCAAATTTCCTTGAAGATCAGTGGTCCTTTCAACTCATCAAAATGTATTTTAATAATATTTTTAATTATTATATATATATATATATATATATATATATATATATATATATATATATATATATATATATATATACATATCCATTTATATATATATTTTAAAACCTATTTTTAGACTATATATATGCAAATCTTTAAATGTTTAAGAAGTCACTTGAGATCTTAAATGTAGGATGACCATGTTTGAATAGAAATAAAGGGGATGATTAGTGGATAATCATTTCTTGATTATTCACTAATTTTGTCTTAATTATGTTAATTAGTTAATTGCATGCTTAAGGTGCACACACCACATAGCCTAGGCTCTCCTAGATCTAAGGACTTGTTTGCTTGCTATTTGTGTATGTATGCCATGTTTACTCAAAGGGTTAGAGGAACTTTGATTTGAACCTATTCAAAATTAGTGACACAATTAAGGACAATAATTAGGAACTTTGAGTAGAAAACTTAGAAAATTTATTGTGCTTAGAATTGATATCCTTTTGACTTAGAATTTGAACCATTTAAACTTAGTGACATTCTTAGCCTTAGACAATTTATTTTACTGATTTTTGAAATCATTAAGACCACTAATTAATTTTAAGTCTTAAACCCTTAATTGAGCCTCTAAACTTCCAAAAATTGTAATAAATCCATTTTAAATCCAAAAATTACATATAAACCCTCAAACTGACTAGAATCCAGTCCTTAATCCATGTTAATGGAAAGCCCCTTGATTTGACACCAATTTAAACCCTAATTTAATTTTAAGTGAAAATCAATATTTAATTAAGATAATTAATTAATAATAATTAAAAAATCCCAAAATCTCCCAAACACTTGGGGATCCCTCCTTAGGTTATTTCTGACCTTTGGAGGTGTTTTCAAGAGATTGGGAATTTGTTTGAACAAAATCACAAAAGAGGCCTTCTAATTAAGAAATTCCTAAAATCATTAAATATCCAAACTTCCAAAATTCATAACTAATTCTGGAAAAATCCAAATCACCCAAACTCACTTGCATTCAACTCATAATGATGCCTAGAATTTATTAAAAATATTAAATTCCAGAAAATTGTAATAAGTCAAAAAGTCAACAAATCAGTCAACTCTAAGTCAAAACTAGTTCAAAACTTCAAACCTTCGTAATAAAATGTAGAAAAATCCGATTTCAACGTACTTACCTTCTAACTGATCGTAGTAAGGTATAGTATTTTAATAAAATACAAACATTCCATAATTTAACCTTAATTAAAAAGTCAATTTTCAACCCTTAATTAAATCATTAAAATATTCTAAAATTCTTAAAAAACTCAAAATCATTCTAAAACTCCAGAAATATTGGCTTAATTTTTAAAACACTTAACAAACCCTTTAAAATACAACAACCACCCCAAAGATGAAGTTTATTGGCTGGACTACTCCGGGCTGCGGGGCTAAGTGTCCTAAGGAGGCTGGTTCCTCGAGCCTGGTGGCACAACGCCACGAATGGATTCTAAGGGGTGTTAAATCTTAAAATAGATTAATCTTTAATTATTTAACATTTTAAAAATTTCTAATTCAATTACATTAATTTGGTTTATCGGTTGGACTACTCCGGGCTGCGGGGCTAAGTGTCCTAAGGAGGCTGGTTCCTCGAGCCTGGTGGCACAACGCCACGAATCAATTAATGGAAAACTTAAATTAATCAACTTAAAAAAAATCAACAACCAAATCTCTTTAATATTAATCCACTTTTTTAATTCTAACCAATTTTAAATAACTTAATCAACCCCGATTGCTACTGGGTAACCCAGGCCTACGAGGCTATTAGCTTAGCCCCAAGGAAGGTGAAATAAACTTCACGGCCTCAGTGTGAAACAAAGGTAGAAATCAATCAACTTCTAAAATATATTTAATTAAAATTCTTAATTCATTAATATTTAAATTTTAATCTAAACCCTCTTTTAAGCCTTTTAATCTAAACCCCCTTTTAAATTCGACTACGTCCTTTAACGCACTTCTAGGTAGACCTTGGATTCACGAATATAGAATGGTTCCATCTACCCTGCACCAATGCGTTAAGTATCAACGAGACGGCATTGAACATGTGATTAAGGGTGATTTGCAACCATTCTCCATTCAAGAAATCGAAATCTACGAAGATGCTACATATTTCATACCAAAAGGGTCCTCGTCCCGTTCTAAATTAGAGATCAAATTTGAGGAGAAAATGGTTGGACAAAAATTCGACCAAAAGAAAGAAAAAGATAAAAATATCAATCAAGAAACGACGCAGTCGAGTAGTGAAGACGACTCTGATATCGTTGTCCTTAGGCCTCCAAGCACATTACCTCAAAGAGGTGGGAGGATGGCTTTAAGGGCACGAGGACGAGGCCGTGCTTCATTAGATAAGAGAGCAGCACCTGTGTATATTGATTTGAAATCAGATTCCGATGGTGAACTAGAAAGTCAAGGTGCTGCCCTCTCTCTCGATTATCAAAACAAAAATGCTCCTCCAAAATTTGATCTCACCTTAGACCAGGACAGTGACCCTGAGGTAGATACTTCAAAAGTTAAAAGTGACGAGCCTGAATTAACAATGTATGAAAAGCTCACTAGAAGGATTGAGGCCCTTTCTCTGACCCCACTGTCGGCAGGCAGGGTTGTAGGGTTGGAAGTCAAAGTGGCCCCCAACTTGGATGGTGAAGTTAAGAAAGTCCAGAAATTCTTTCCTGGCTCCTCCTCCGTAAGGGACGAAGGTGATGTAACCCTTGAGGAGGCAGATTTTAATGAATTAATGGAATTACCTTTCGGCTACTTCCCTATTTGTGTAAAAAACACTTTTTCTAAAGGTTCTATACCATACCGATGGACTAAGGGTCAAGCTAGATACCACGAGAATATTTGGCGAACAAAAATAAATAAAAATCCAACAAGTGGTATTGGCTTTGGAACAGTTAGTTCATTCGATGATGATGAGTATTGCCTAATGATAACTTACCATCTCGATTCTCCAAATGTCCCTACAGATCCTCCTTGTACTCTAGATGGACTCTGTTTGGAGACTTTAGACGATCCCGATGATCTTCAAGTTCAGGATGCACCCCCTGAATTTGAAGAGGAAATTAAGTCGACAGTTGATGAGTTGAGAGAAATTAACCTGGGAAACGATGATGACCCCCGTCCGATTTTCATAAGTACTTTGTTGAGCGAGGGTGAAACCCAAGACTTAATCCAGTTGTTATTCGAGTTCAGGGATTACTTTGCCTGGACATACGACGAAATGCCAGGTTTGCCTGCTGAGGTAGCAGTTCACAAACTTGGGGTTCGACATGATGCCATTCCTGTTAAACAAGCTCCTCGACGCATGCGCTTAGAGATTGAGCAACAAGTCGTTTCTGAAGTTAAGAAATTGGCAGAAGCCGGATTCATTCGAGAGGAGCAATATCCCTCTTGGGTGGCCAACGTCGTGCCAGTTCGAAAGAAAAATGGTCAAATTCGGATTTGTGTTGACTATAGGGATCTGAATAAGGCATGTCCTAAAGATGAGTTCCCTTTACCAATACCAGAACTCATGGTGGACATTGCCTCCTCACATGCTATTTTCTCATTCATGGACGGCTCGTCGGGTTATAACCAAATCAAGATGGCCCTTGAAGATGAGAGAAATACGGCGTTCAGAACCCCTATTGGAATCTTTTGTTATAAGGTAATGACATTCGGCTTAAAGAACGCCGGAGCAACCTACCAACGGGCCATGACCCGTATCTTTGACGACTTAATTCATAATCAAGTTGAATGTTATATTAACGATTTAGTTGTCAAGAGCAAGGTTGAAGAGGCTCACCTGTATGACTTAAGAGTTGTTTTCGAACGGTTGCGCCGCTACGATTTAAAAATGAACCCCTTGAAGTGCGCCTCCGGCGTCGCCTCGGAAAAATTCTTAGGATTCGTAGTGAGGCACCGCGGAATAGAGATAGATCCTGCTAAAATTGAAGCCATCTTAGATATGCCATCCCCTAAGAGCCTTACTCAGTTAAGGTCTCTGCAAGGTAGATTGGCATATATAAGGAGGTTTATTTCTAATCGTTCCGGGAGATGTCAACCCTTTTCTGTCCTTGCGAAAAAGGATACTAAATTCATATGGGGCGAGAAGTGTCAGAATGCTTTTGACGATATCAAACAATACCTTTCTAACCTGCCAGTCTTGGCAGCTCCGATTCCGGGAAAGCCATTAATCCTCTACACCGCAGCTCTATATGAGTCTTTAGGTGCCCTGTTGGCTCAAGTTAACGACGAAAGAAAAGAGAATGCCCTCTACTACCTTAGTCGAAGACTCCTTCCTACTGAAATTCGATACCCATCAATTGAGAAGCACTGTCTTGCTCTGGTTTTTGCAGCTCAGAAACTGAGGCATTACATGCTCTCCACTCAATCAGTTTGATTTCAAGATTTAATCCTTTGCAATATCTTATGACCCGACCTACGTTATCAGGACGTTTAGCTCGCTGGTCTATGATATTGTTGCAATTTGAGATTACTTTCACTCCTCTTCGTGCTGTGAAGGGGCAGGCTGTCGCCGATTTTCTGGCAGCACACCCGCTGCCGGCAGATTCTCCTCTGAATGATGACCTGCCCGACGAACAAATCATGAGTTTGGGGGAATCTGGCACGGCCATCTGGGAATTATATTTTGATGGGGCAGCATCCTCTCGTAGGATTGCGACCCAACAATCTGTAATTCCTGGAAAGGCTGGAGTCGGTCTAATTTTTTACACCAGAAAAAGGAATGATGCATTTTTCCTACCACTTATCGGAGCCTTGCACAAACAACGAAGCTGAATACGAAGCTCTGATAACTGGTTTGGAACTTGCAATTCTAATGGAGATTAAAGAGATTAAGATCTTTGGAGATTCCCAACTAGTTATTAACCAAGTCGCCAGAACTTATAAAGTCTTGAATCCGAATCTCCTAAGATATCACCAGTATACACTTCACTTGTTGGAACAAATCCCTATTGCTACTTTGTATAGGGTTCCCCGTGGAAGCAATTCCGCGGCGGATGCCTTAGCAAAACTTGCAAAGGAATTTGCATGTCCTGAGGAGGATTCCATCCCTATAGAGATACAGGGTCGTAAGACCCTCTCCCTTATAGATTTGGAACACATTAATAAGACTCCCCTTCAGATCCTTTCTGCCTCTTCGACAACTGACGAAGAAGGCGATTGGAAACGACCCTTAATCGATTACTTTAAAGAAGGGAAGCTTCCCCAGGATAAATCACTCTCCAACCAGATTAAGAAATGTGCCCTATCATATGCACTAGTTAACGATCTGTTGTACCGTCGGTCCTTCGATCACATGTGGCTGCGCTGTTTGAATAAGCGAGAAGCCCAAAAAATTGTTAATGAAGTTCATTCAGGACTGTGCGGTGCACATCAATCGGGTCCAAAAATGAAATTAAAGATTAAAAGACTTGGATACTATTGGCCTACAATGATTGACGATTGCATGAATACTGCAAAGCAGTGTCATCAATGTCAGGTCCATGGTGTGGTTTTACATCAGCCGCCTAATGTGTTACACCCTACGATAGCCTCGTGGCCCTTCGAGAGTTGGGGCACGGATATCATTGGGCCGATTGACCCTCCCTCCGCGAGAGGTCATCGTTTCATATTAGCAGCGACTGATTACTTTTCAAAGTGGGCAGAAGCAATTCCCCTACGAAACGTAACATCACACCATGTCTTAAAATTCTTTCGTGACCATATTGTATATCGATTCGGCGTACCTCGCAGAATCATATCCGATAATGGGTCCGCATTCAAGTCTACAAAAATCAACAATTTTGTAAGGCGCCATAATATTGATTGGAGATATTCGACGATCTATTACCCTCGGGCGAATGGATTGGCCGAGGCCTTCAACAAAACCTTGGTGCAAATTGTCAAAAAGACCCTTGATGATAACAAACGGAAGTGGGATGAGCGGTTGGTGGAAGCTTTGTGGGCTTATCGTACCACTTATTGTACCCCGACCCAATCCACCCCGTTTGCACTAGTATATGGATCCGAGGCCGTTCTACCCTTGGAAATACAAATCCCTTCGCTCAGAATTGCAGTTCAGAATCAAATTACAAATGAACAGAATGCAAAACTATGATTAGAAGAACTCGAAGGCCTTGAAGAGCGACGTCTCCAAGCTCAACAAAGTTTAGAGTTGTATAAATCCCGTATGGTTCAAGCCCATGACAAGTTAGTGCGACCTAGAACCTTCCAAGCGGGAGACTTGGTATTGGTCCTTCGGAGGCCTATCTTGGCCCATCGGAAGCTGGGAGGCAAATTTGAACCTACATGGGAAGGACCCTTCGTTATAGTGACTGTCTACGAAAGAGGCTCGTATCAGTTAGTAGATTGTAAAGGAAACCACCCGATGC
Organism: Dendrobium huoshanense; assembly: GCA_016618105.1. Lineage (NCBI taxonomy): Eukaryota > Viridiplantae > Streptophyta > Magnoliopsida > Asparagales > Orchidaceae > Dendrobium > Dendrobium huoshanense. The sequence goes on from CM028354.1 coordinate 10,015,119, forward strand.
TACCTGTCAATGGGCGTTTCCTTAAGAAATACTATGCTTGATGTAGCTCATTCTATCAATTAATAAAACTTCCTTTTCTTGATTTACAACTTGATTCTACCTTTTTTTAAGGTCTCTTTTTTTTTTTAACGCTCTACGCCTTCTCCTTAAGGTTAGGTCCTTCCTTCCCTTAGGATTAGACCCGCTAGTGGTGGAGTACGCCCTCCGTGGCACCACCCTGGCATTTCACCCAGGGATTAGTGGTGGAGTACGCCCTCCGTGGCACCATCCTGATTCCCATTCTCTAGTGGTGGAGTATGCCCTTTGTGGCACCATCCTAGTTTGCCAGTTAATCTGCCTATTTGGAGTAAGTCTTCTATCTGCATCCTATAGGCCTAAGGTTGGGTGATGCCCTTCCTTAGATCCAAAGTTAGGTATTCCCTACTTTGGTTTCCAGTTAATCTGCCTATTTGGAGTAAGTCTTCTATCAGCATCCTATAGGCCTAAGGTTGGGTGATGCCCTTCCTTAGACCCAAGGTTAGGTATTCCCTACCTTGGTTTCCAGTTGATCTGTCTACTAGGAGTAAGTCTTCTATCAGCATCCTGTAGACCTAAGGTTGGGTGATGCCCTTCCTTAGACCCAAAGTTAGGTATTCCCTACTTTGGTTTCCAGTTAATCTGCCTATTTGGAGTAAGTCTTCTATCAGCATCCTATAGGCCTAAGGTTGGGTGATGCCCTTCCTTAGACCCAAGGTTAGGTATTCCCTACCTTGGTTTCCAGTTGATCTGCCTATTGGAGTAAGTCTTCTATCAGCATCCTATAGGCCTAAGGTTGGGTGATGCCCTTCCTTAGACCCAAGGTTAGGTATTCCCTACCTTGGTTTCCAGTTGATCCGTCTACTAGGAGTAAGTCTTCTATCAGCATCCTGTAGACCTAAGGTTGGGTGATGCCCTTCCTTAGACCCAAAGTTAGTATTCCCTACTTTGGTTTCCAGTTAATCTGCCTATTTGGAGTAAGTCTTCTATCAGCATCCTATAGGCCTAAGGTTGGGTGATGCCCTTCCTTAGACCCAAGGTTAGGTATTCCCTACCTTAGTTTCTAGTTGATCCGTCTACTAGGAGTAAGTCTTCTATCAGCATCCTGTAGACCTAAGGTTGGGTGATGCCCTTCCTTAGACCCAAGGTTAGGTATTCCCTACCTTGGTTTCACCAGTTTTCCTTATCTAGTAGGTGTAAGCTTCCATTAGCATCCTATAGGCTTGAGGTTGGGAGATGATCTCCCTTTCATTCTCAAAATTCTACTTCCATTTGGTCAACGCCAATGTGTGCAGCAGAAGTTTCTTCTACTACACACATTGGGGGTCCATTTGTTGACCTCATTTTTGTATGAGGTCACTAAGACCCTTCCAGAATCCAGATATAATCCTAGACCCTAGGATCCACTCTAGACCTTAGGATCCTTCTAGATCCAAGACCTTAGAGCCTACTCTAGAGCCTAGGATTCCCTTAAATCCTAGATCTTGGAATTCTTCTAGATCTTAGGATCACTCCAACTTCAAATCAATCTCCACCCTTGATCAACCTCAACCTCAAATCAATTCCTATATTTGATCCACTCCAATTTCAATTTGATTCCTACATGTGATCAATTTAAATCTCAAACTCCATCCAATTCAAATTCAAATTAATTCAAATTTCAAACATATCCAAACTTTGACTCAATCCACTTGAGAATCCAAATTTCAACCTAGACTTTGATCCTATCCTTAATCTAGCCTTGACCCTATCCATCCATTAACAATCACAACATGATTGTAAATGGTTTGGATATTTCAATTTTAATTATTCAAACCTGAAATTCATTTCAGAATCCAGAAATGCAGACTCAAATCCTAAGTCTCAAGGCCTTGTCCTAAGGACCCTTTTTAGAGATTTTTCAAACATTTCAAAACCCACTCAAATGGTCTCTGATTCAAGGTCTATCACTTCTAAAGTGATAAGACATGTCTCTATAGGTTACCCTCCAACTTTTAGCTCATTCTGAGGTCTCTAACCCTAGAATCTGTATTAAAATCCAAAGGCTGTAAAACCTTCAAATATTTATAGCCTATGCCACTGAACCTAACCCCTTTGAGATCTTGACCCTGGAATCCTCATCAAACCCTCCAATCACCTCCAGACCTTTGATTTTAACCATTGAGCAGTAAACTGCATTTTCCAGACCCATTTTTGACCATAGTTGATCAATAGGTCAAAATTGACCAAAATACCCCTATGGGGCTCAATTAGGGATTTCAAACCAAATGAGCTCCAAGTTGAATGCAACCACCTTTAACAAATTTCAAATGTCATTTCAAAACTTTTGAACCTATTTCCAACCCTTGGGTCAACCTGGTTGACCAAGTCAACTGGTTTGACCCAAGAGGCCCTTTAAGGGTCAAACATGTGTTTTGACCCAAATAACCTCTCTAGGCCATCCAACCACTTCCTTTGGACCTGAAATATCATTTCAAACTTGTTGAGCCCAAACCCAGATCCTGGGTCAACCTGGTTGACCAAGTCAACCCAAACAGGCCCTTAGGGGCTCAAATAGGGATTTTGGTCAATTTGACCTCCCCAGACCTAGGAACCACTCTCAATGGTCTTCAAATGACTTTTCAAATTTGTCCAGCCCAGACTCACCCATTGGGTCTACCTAGTTGACTCAGGTCAACATGGTTTGACCCAATGGACCCTTGTGGTTTAAATGAACCATTTCAACCTGTTTAACCACGTCAATATCTCCAATTCCTTGAAATCATTCTATTCAAAGCCTTGAATATTTCTAAACCTATTTTGAGTTCAACCCAACTTGGGTTGACCAAGTCAACCCTCAATTCTAGGTCAAAGCTTAATGGCATTTGTTCCCACTCCTTTTAAGCTCTCACTTTGACTTTTAACCCTTGATTAAATCATTCCAAATGATCATTTACCCCCTCAAATGCCACATCACCAACTTTGACCTAGTTGACTGGTCAAACCAAGTCAACAAAGCCTTAAGCACCTCTTTGAATTAGTCAAACTTCCTATTTGACCTCAAAGAGTATGAGCTTAGGTTTGGAGCCTCTCCAACCTATAGCCATTGATCTCCCACTTCCACCTCAGCACCTTGACCTTTTGACTGGTCAATTCGGTCAACAAAGGCTTTATGGAGGAGCCCCATGGCCAACTCACATGTGAGCCTCCTTCTCACTAATCTAGGCGTCAAGGTTAGCCCTAAGTGAGAGATAAAGCTCTCTAATAGGCTCCCTAACCGAGCTCCACCCCTGGTTTAGCCATAAGTGGCAATGCTCCCCTCCACTCATCCCAAGTCCACCCAATGGGAATAAGGCGTGTCCAGCCCTTGCGGCAGCCTTCCAGCTTTCCCAGGGACAAGTGGCATCATCTGGAGAGTCCAGGAGTTGATCCCAGCCATCCAATCCAGCCCAGGCCGCTTGAATAGGGAAAAAGGTGACTTTTGAAGCATTGGATCAAATCACCTTCTCTCACTAACCCTAGCCTCCCAGAGCGAGTTCTTAGTTCGGTTTGGATCTCCAGAGCCTTCTCTACCTCCCCACTACAAAAGCCAAGTGGTTGCACGTCACCGACGGCGAGTTCTCCGGCGAGTCCACCACCTAGTCCGTCCCAGGCTTGCAGCAGCCGATCCAGGCGTGTTCGAGCTCGATTTTGCGCAAGGAATCTACACTTGGACAGTCTACAAGCTCATCCATCCAGAAATTTCGAAGATCCAACGGTATAATCCCTTAAAACCTTAGATCTAGTTCACATTAGTTAGATTTAAATAGCTTCGTGTTTTAGGGCTTTGGCTGAAACCAATCTTTCCCCATTATTTCTGTTCATTCCTACTCTCTAAGTTTAAAATTTCAAGTGATTTGGTCCATCCGATCGGGAGAACGAACCAAAAAACAGATTCTAGGGCATCATTCGCAGTTCGCTGCAGATGTACGTTTTCTAGGCGTTGATCACGCGATCAACGGTCTAGATCTTGCCGTTCCGCGCCTTGGTTCGACCGTGTATTCGGTTTAGCATTCGATCGATCGACCGGTGAGATCAGGGCCGTCCATTCGGAACAGCGGGATCAAACCTCCGCCGTTTGATCTTCTTCTACTGAGATCAAACCGCGGATCCGATCTCAGCCGTTAGATCGAACCCACGGTTAATCCAACGGCTGCCACGAGCCGCTGACGTGGTTAAGTGGAAACCGCATGAAGCGGCCCGCGGCCGACGCGTGTCCCCGCTGTCACGCGGTTTCGATCCCGCGAATCCGCGCGTGCCGCGTGTCTGACCGCCGCCGTTTAATTAGGGAAAATGTATTTTTAATTTGTTTTAATTACTGAAACTTCAAAAAATTATAGTAAATCGAATATAAGGTCAAAAAATGAGTATAATATATCATTCTCTTCAAAATTCTGTCTAGTTATTTAAAAATAAAATCAAACCTTTTTACCTATTATTTTACTGGTAATTTGAGAAATACAGAAAAGGGTATTATATTTTAAATTTATTATTTACAAATTATTTTTATCTGAAATTTGGCATGCATGTCTTTGAGTGCATGGCTGATCTCCAGAAAAATTTCAACATTATTTGAGTAGATTTTGATAGTATTTAGAATTATTGTAGCATATTAATATATTTTTTATATTTAATTAAATATTAAATATTTTGAAATATATAAGGATAAAATCTTTTGTTATTATCAAATTCCATGAAGATCAGG